>MU006318.1:0-14451 GCA_010093695.1 Plenodomus tracheiphilus IPT5
CAGCAGACAACGCTTCAGCCGCCGAAGATAGGACGCTGAACACTTGGAGAATCTCTTGGAGAAGCCGACTCTAAGCCAGCCTGCCGCCGGCAATACTAACCCACGAGCGTCTGACGAGGTGCATGAAATAGAGAAGAAGCGTTCTAGATATAGAGAAAGGGTTCTGACTTGGATGATAAGCTACAAGAAGAAGCGAGCCAAAGAAGATATATGGGCTAAGGAGGCCGAGACGTAGCATAAGAAGTGTAAAGTTAGATTAGCGTTAGTAGCCCTTTCGGCTCGGCCGCCGGGCGTAAATAAATTGTGTGTGTAGTTGATGATCAACGGACTCAAAGGCATCGGCTAACTAGTCACATTAGGATCGTGAATTTGATCACCCAGCATACCGTAGTCATGATCAGCAAGTCGTAAAGCAGATGGAATATCATGATTTTGGCTGATCGAGTAAGCACTTATGGCTGAATGCTGGCACTGCTCAGACGTTGCTCGCAGTCAAGTGCTGATGATGTGTCGTTGAAATGCCCATCAAGACCCCGAATCTTTATAAATAGGAGGAAGCAAGGCCACTGGACAATCCCATCTTCCACACAACATAAATCTGCATGAAATAGGCTAGATATCCAAATCCATAATACATCATGCCGAAAGCCAAAAAACCCAGGGCCAGAAAGCCACGTGAAGGATCTCTGCTCGACCAAATCCTTCCAACCGTCGAAGATTCGTCCTCCCTTGGAATGCTCGCAGCGTCGAACAACTTAAGGCTCGTCAAATACAAGCAGAATGGCAATTTCAATGTGATCCCATGGCCTGAGTGCGAGGCGCAAGGACTGCTTGATGAGGACCTTCCTAGTTTCACCCCTCCAGAGCATAAAAAGCTTCTGAAGTCCGTCGGTTACGACAAGGTGAGAGATCACGTATGCATACCATATGGAAAAGATGGAAAGTACACACTTTTCGTCTTCCGTCTAGAAGATTCCGATGAAACCATGTGGCTTACCAAATCTGGCTTCAACACTGCACTTGGTAAAAAGAGCTATGACGAAAAGTTCATGAACGAGGCAGCGTCACGCAGGTCATTCGGACTAGCGCCTTCCAAGCCGCATGACAAGGGGACGAATGAAGATGAGGCCAATAGCAATGATGTCATCACTAAAGAAGGCGAGGACGAGAGTGATGCCGGAAATGATGCTGATGATGTGGCGACGATTGCTGACAGCGATTCCGATGCTGAACGTGCGAGTGAGATTGAAAATCAAACAGAGACGGACAGCGAGGACGAGGACAATGAAGCGCCGGGGCCTAGCACGCCCAGACCCAAGGGGAAATCGCCAAATCTTGGAAAAAGTTCGCCAACTCCTAGGCGTAGCACGAGCATTGGCAGCCGTAAAGACAAGAAATCTGCTGAAGAAAACATTGTCTATGCACGCAAATTTGGGAAAACGCTCCATTGTCTTTACCAGAAGGACGATGGATCATACGATATGAAACCAAAGACGAGTGCTCCAACAGATCGTATACACCATGAGAAGGTTCTTTCATTTGCGCCAACCATCGACAGGCAATTCCTTGAGGGCCTCACGAACTATGATGGGTTGAATCCAAAATACTACAAATTGCGAGGGTGTGCGGGTTTTCAGCGTGGCGAGAAGCAAGTCTGGAAAATCGTTGTCATTGAGCTAACAGATGACAAACTGAAAGAGAAGCTTGGAAAGGTCAGGGAGGAGAAACGCTGCCACTACAATGGTCCTCTTCTCTGCAGCTGGACCGTGTTCGAAAAGGCGATCCGTAATGATGAGAAGGTCGTCAACAAAGCGTGGAAATTGTTCGAGGGCACAGAACTTGCGAGGACCTACAAGCGTGAAGGAGTTGATCCTAGGACTATAAAGCACAAAACCCTCGAGGCAGATGAGTTCCGAACGGTTCATACTAAGCTTGATCAGCTAACGGAGATGGGCAAGCAAAACGCTGCTGATATTCAAAAGCTAATCGCTCGAATGGCGAAATCAAAGCTTTAAGCAGTACGTTCTACCAGTGCAAAGCGCTGCATACAGCCAATTTCGATTCCTGGTTTCCTGCTGATTGCGAACAGTTGATTTCACTTGGGCTTCTAGGCATCGGTTGCCGCGGTGTTTCTGAACCCGTGATTATCATAGTACATGATTTAGATTGGACGCAATAATTTGAATTACCATCGAATGAACCCTGCAGTCCAGCTTCACATGAGTATTGGGTTAAAGGTGTTTAGCTACATCATGACGACTTTGATTTGCCAAGGTTTGTAGTGCTTTGTGATGTGCTAACGTCCATCTCTGTGATACGTAAACCCCGCCGTGCCGCAAAATCTAAGGGGTAACGTACGTTAACTTACTTTAACTTCGAAAATCTAAAGTCCCTCCCTGTGTGACGAAAAACCCCGTGTACCGAAATCAACGATTGAGAGGGCAAGGATAGCATCGTTTCCGACACGGCGCTTTGTCTCATTGGCTATTTTCGGCACGCAGGGCTTTTCGTCACACATGGAGGGACTTTAGATGTTTAATTTGTTTATTTAGTAGTCACTAAATCAATCCGCATAAAGATTACAATATTTGCAAGTATTTGCAAGTATCTAGTGTTTCGTCTTCCAAGATACGAACAAAGATAGATCGGCACAACTCGGTCCCATAAAAACTCCCAAAGCCGTTAATAAAGACGCGACAGATCGCAACGAGCGGTTTTCCACCGATGCAGATATTGGAAAGGCCCTCCCTCGCCCTGCTTCCTACTCCACGACCACCTACCCCTACGACGACCTGCAAAGTCGCAGCCAACGCGCTCAGATCCCGCAGCTTGTGCTCGCCATGGCGGCCCTGCGCCTCGAGAACAGAAGACGGAGCAGATGGTAGAGAAAGAATATGAGGTGCAGGATCCGGGTAGCACGGCAATAGGATCTAAGCATGCGGTAGCTCTGGACGACGAGTAACTTATGTGTTTGTGGATGACTGACTGCACGCGAGCAGAGGGAGACACTTGTTAATTACAGCGACAAATTTCATAGGAAGATAGCTTGCCTATTTTTGCGGTAGCGGCATACAATCTCACAGCCTGCGACACTTGTAAATAATGAATTCAAACGTGGCTGTCATGAGATGCGATTACATCCCAGCTAGAGGGGAAGTTTCGATGTCGGTATGAGCTCGCTTCCTGCAGTGCGCTCGGCGTGGTGGATTGGAGATGGAATAGAAAGGCCAGATCAACTTATTAACCTCCTGGCCTTAGCCTCTGATTCAAAGAAGATAGTTAGGAGAAACGAAAGTGTGGTTTTGCATTAATTTAGCAATACTGTTTGCTATGGAAACGCTGAACTACTTAATTTCTGTCTTCGTGTTGGTGCAGCGGCTACTATTGCCATCGAACTAAATCTTGTCGCGATTCATGCTCACGCCGGGGTGAGATAACGGTAAACGCAAGGGCGAGAACGCAAAAGCTATGTAGACGATCGTCTAGAATGCAAGGCTGTGACGGCCTGGTCGACAGCAGGAGGTTGACCGCTGGTCCCAGTGGGTCGCCCAGAGCCCGCCTGTGAAGACAATTCTAGCGGGTCGACCGTCAGCGCAGTGCGAGACTCGAAGTTTGACACAGCTGTGGTCATAGGATCTTGGTCGTGGAGCACGGTGCCACTTTGGCCCAGCGGCAAGTCAGCGACAACGTCCACATCGATGCACGATGTGTAGTACTCGTCCTGCCCATTGGAAAGACTTGGATCTGGCTGAGGTGCTGTGGGCCATTGCCACACCCAATAGAGGGTGTAGGGCTGCCCGACGGTGACATCATCCGGCAGTCTCACATTCGTCTCGCAGAGCAGTTCGTGGTCTGAGCCGGGCTGTTCAGGGCGTGGATTTGGTGTCTGCAACCGACGGGCTTCGCCCAACACTGTACGGTCAGCCCTAAGCTGGTAGCACCTGTCATCGTCAAAGTTCTGGGCGGTCAGTAGTCTGCCACGTCGATCACCTCCCCTGCCATCACGCGTCCAATGCAATACATTCTGAAGAGTCTCATCGGGACGGGGCTGCTTTGTGCCAAATATAGACACCGTACCGCCCTTCTCTGGCTTCCCCACGAGACCGATTCCACCGCCCGGTACGGTGACGTGACCATTCTCAGCATAACGTATCGCAATCACGTTGTCCGGACTGGATTGCAGACGAGAAAAACTGTCTGCCTGATTGGGGACTCGTTGAGACGGGTGGCAAAGAAGGTCTGCTTCGTTTATGAAGGGCGGGGTGCGTGCCGGCGGTAGGAGCCATTCGTTGGCCTCCTGGTCGAAACTACTGTCGGCAGTCTTGTCTACAAACCCTCGCGGATAGCCAAAGCTAGCCACATACGAGCCATTAGGGGCAATGTTGACGAGTTGTTCGACCCATGAGTGGGCATTTCGAGGGAAAATGCTGGAAGCCAAGGTCAAGTCCCAGTCCGGGACCCTCATGTATAATGTATGTCCAGCCTTCTTACTTATGATATCCGGATGTCGTGCTCAGTCAGCGCGATTACTCAAAGGCGTGACGAAGCTTGGCTTATGCTGACATGTCCATCGCGGGGTGGCCAGAAGCAGATTAGGAGAAAATATGCCGCTTCTTGAATCTGCACCCTCCGGTACTTGCACTTTCTAGTTCGTGGAGGCACCCACTTCCGCACACACGTCAAAAGACTCTCGCCCAAGGGTAATGACAGACTCTAGAACATTCTGGGTAGTCGCCTCGGGGAAGCACATAGATCTTGTAGTAAAGACTGTGGCAGGTGAGAAGTGCCAACTTTCACTGCTTGCAAAGGTATAGCACAGGGTCTCGAGGAAAACGCGCTGTCACTGATGCTTCTTTAAACTTGTGTCATTGTTCTCTACCGTGAGCACTTCGCTACAGGTTCTCGTTGGTACTTCTTTTCTTCGCATTGATTAGCCGAATGAGGTGCTGGTCTTGTCTATCAGCGTTGTATCGTAGACTATTCAGGTTTGCACCCCTTCATGCTGCCGTACGCACTCGAAGGGCAACATTACTCAAGCTCAGATAAGCAAAATGCACAGCTAGTATGAGGCGACTTGAGTTGCAGTATACTGTATGAGTGGAGCCTGCCAAACAGAGATCGAAGGTGTAGGTGGAGGGGCCAAACTTTCGACCTTGTGAAGTGATATCGCTGTGAGCTGTAGCGGTGAGGAGTGAAATAAACCCTTTGCGGCCGTTACTTTGAATAGACCAAAGGACAGGAGTAGCTTGTGCATCAGTTCCATCGCCGTGATAGACTTGCGGATACATCGTAGCATGGGGCTAGGCATAATTACGTGGTTCAGCGCTGCGTCAGACCAGTCTCAGCTTGTGTCGTATCGTGCACTCGATGTGCCTACCACACAATTAAGAAGGCGAGTCTAGTCCACCAGCTGCCATGTTAGTTCGACAGCCGTCACCTGCATCTAGTTGTGACACGCCGCTGTTGCTACATGGAGTAAGCAAATTTTAGACTGGATATGTCTGACCTACAGATGTTGCTTATGGGAGCAATGCTGATGGTGCAAATTGCAAAGACATCCTCGAGTTCTCGTCATTATAAGAGCCTCGACGCAGCTCGTATAGGCAAAACAAGCCCTCTCTTCAATATCCCTTGTCTCATTAAAATCTATCATGCCTAGAGTGAACGTAAAAGAGGCCAAGGGGGGGTCGAATGACGCTGCAGAAACTTCGACCGAACGAGGCTCTACCCATCCACGTATACTAGCTAGAACGCATGGATGGAGGCTAGTAAAAGATCAGGACAAATATAGGGTCGTATCGAAGAAGACGTGCACGCGCGAGGAAATCCGCATTTCCAAAGGAGTTCCCTGCTTCACTCCTCCTGAATACACGATTCACCTAAAAAATGCTGGCTATGGTGACATAGTATATGGTACGGTCTTGACTTATAGTGGAAGTAAATTGCTCTTCGTCTATCGTTTCAGAGCTGAAGAATCATTCGAGTGGTTGACGGAGAAGGAGTTCAAAAGTGTGCTCAGTGAAAAAGATGCTGAGAGATTCAAGACGGCTGTTGAGTCATCGGCTGATGGCAAGCCAGTTCCCATAGTACAAGAAGAGATGGAAGACCAAGTAAGTCACCCGACAGAAGCTCGCCAATCAGACTACGAGATGTCGTTGCAACATCATGCGGAATTCCTCAGAAAACTCTTCGATCTGAGTTCCAAATACCTAGAAATAGTACCACCACACCTCACGCCTGCCATCGCGGAATCGTTGAAACAATGTTTTAAGAATCTGCGTCAGACTGTTGATATTGGAGAGTTCGCATGGAAGGCCCAGGTGGATAGCGCAGCCAGTTCCGGCAATTCCGCGCCGACAACATAGAACCGATTTAGTAAGGCGCTTGATCGAATATGGTGGGAAAAAACATTCGTCCCTGGAACACTCCTGAGGATCTACTGCTGGATTCAATAGGCGCGAGACTTATCCTGCATCCATCGTCTCACACGACACCCTACTCGAGCGTCCAGCATGCTACTGGTGTGATACTAAGTCGTACTCTTACATATCCTTCTCTAGAATTGTAACATGTTCGCGTTCATCATATTTCATGCAATGTATGCCGCCGTGATGTGCTTGTCCGCGCAGAGAAGACCTCTATGTAAGAGAAAGCCCTCACTACGGTCTAGGTCTGTACAGTTTCGCTATGCTTAGAAACTTCACAGGATCCTGAGCCGCATCTAAGAGCCCTTGTCTTCATCAGATCTTTCGGCGTTCGGGAAAACATACCTGCTCGAGTTAACACTATGTTTCCACAGGGAAAAGGATGATCAGCTTCGCCTCGGACGGGTTTAGAGATTCAGACAGGAAGTAAGGTGGTGGGCTCTGGCGAGATCATGGTCGCCCAAGCGGATTACACTATGTAAAGGTGTAACGCGTGTGCAATCACAGCGGACTACGGCGGTAACATGCCGCATCACTAATTAGGAGTCAAATTCAAGGAAGAAGTTCGGGGAATTGGCCTCTAGTATGTCTGCGTCTGATCCGTTATTAACTCTGTTCTGGCTAAGGAACTACGTCATTACTTAAAAACTGCACAAGGGCAGGTCGCGTGCTGATAGCAGATTGCAGATATGGTACTGATGAATGGTTTTATTCTCTAGCTTGCCATTCTATCCTGTCTTTGGGATACTTGGATGTATGGCGGAGTCTGTAACAGATACCGCGAGCAGGAGTGTTGCGCCAACGAAGAAACTGCCTGTACTCGACTGACCTGTATCAGGCTATGTTGTACACATGCCACATTCACTTTCTGAGGGCTACTTTAAAATCGTGGACTACTGCATAGTTGATCCGACGCATCGATATGGACATCCTCGGGGTGCCCATCAAGATCGTTGACGTTGTGGTAGAGTACCATTGACAATAGGCAGGTTGGGGACGCGCGTGCGAGCCATCACCGGGATTCATCTCATTCTCCCCTGAACTCTTCAGATGGGCACGGCAAAACTGACAGCAATGTTGCCAATGGCAAACAGTGCTTGCTCGCAGCGCGGAATGCCCGTCATAGCATAGTCAAGGTCTTGCATCGCACTACATCCTCACCCTGTATCGCATCGGCTGACATGCAGAGATAAGATGCCCGGTCTCGGTTCAGAAGTGGCCGAAATGCTAACGGGGCCAAGAATGAGGTAGTATAGGCTTCGTGCGCGTAGAGCATTGCATATCTGTCAAGGTGCTTCACCCGGTCAGCACCAGGCTCATCAGGCAACCAAGCGTGATCGATCGACTACGAACCTGGACATGATCCCGTACTACGAGCGAGATTGATCGAGACGGGGTTGGGACATCAGCGTAAGCACTTTGAAGGATTCGTCGGCTCCATGCAGGGCTGTCACGACGAGAACTGTGCCGCAGTGGAGCGTCTGTTTGGCAGTAAGCAGCTTACGCTTCCCAGGTGGGCTTGTGCGCGAAACTAAGCGACAGGGTTCCCGACATCTGACGCGGACTGCACTTGGTTCATCCCTCCTTCGTAGTGTAGACAAGGGTAGGCCAGTCTTCTGCATGCAGCTGTGCCGCGCAGTCTGCAGATTTATAGAAGTGTGATGGCATGGTTCACGCACAAGCCTCTTTGCGACGGAGTACCTACCGGTACTGCCCAATCAGCTGACTTCGCGCCTTGGCCAAAGCGACACGGACTTTGAGACCACAATGCATCGATCATCCGAAGCCAGCACCAGGATACAGCCGCACAAATTCCCAATGGTCGTTACGCATCCCTTTTGTTACCTAGAGCTAATTGCTGGGGCTACGGCAGGGAAGGTAGTAAACAACCAGCACGAGACAGGAACAGGACCCAACCAAAATAATGATGCGAAACGCGACAGCTCGGCCCATCACCAACCGACAATCTTGACCCTCATCGCCGAGCCTTGAGGCCAAACACGACAATTCCGCTTGCTACAATCCTCCGCGATACTACAATAAACCCAAAGGCGTTCCCAGTGTGGTCCCTTGTGCTGAAGGAGTGACCGCCTTCCAATACAATCGGACAAGGTCTGAGGAGGTTTGCAGAAGAGCTCGCATGCTCAGTAGAGGGAAGGGTGCACATGACGGGATATCGCTTTCGCGGCGCAGTGTCACAATGAAATGCAACTGGTGGCAGGATACCGCAACGCAATTATACGGCAGTCGTATGGTAACAGCACGATACGAATAAACAATCAACCTCGGGGCCAAACATCTCAAGCCTGCAAGGTAGGACGGGCAGCTAGCGCGCATCTGAGCTTGCGCACGATAGGACAACGGGAGGCATCACGATCGCAATGCACGGGGCGTAGCGAGTCTTGGAGCAGGGTATGCATACAAAGGAGTCAGCTTACTCACCCACTCCATAATGTGGTCGTTGCACTAGTTGATCAGATCATACAGCCGACGCTTGAAACGCATGCTTGTGTACCTGATTATTGCAGCGATATGGTGCTTGGAATGGAGTGTCGAGCTAAGATTCGTCCAACCTGTGACTGAATAGCTTACGGCTGATATCGCGAAGGCGGATATCAAGCTTGGCGTGTTAGCTGATTCTGATTGCGATCAAGCCAATGGCTGACAATCGGGTCCTGCTTACGCGTTGTACATATTGCTGAAGGACTGAGGTTTCCTCATCTCTAGTGTTCACATTCAACATCCTTGCTTTGAGCGCCTTACTGCAAGCAGCTGCTGTGGTTGGGCATAGAAATATTATGTCGCAGGGACCCTGCAGCTCGATCTCGTCAATGTAAGTCGACTTCCGCACGACAACCCTAAGGATCCAACGAGTGAAGTTGTTACCCCTTTACGTGGCCAAGTCAGTGGCCGCCCATGTCAGCTGTAAGCACCCGACGCGCTAAGCAACATGGACCAAGTACGCATTTCGGCTCTCGACCCAGAATTGCCCGCCCTGGAATCAAAGAGTATCAGAGCGGCGATTAGTCTTGTCTGGCCATACTCATCTTCAGCATGCCGATTCGCCCTACTGCTCGCCGAGCCTGATTTCCGGCGGCGAAAAGCAAAGGGCCAGGTCAGAGTTCGATTCTTAGGGTCGAGCGCGAAGAATCTGGTCTCCACAGGCATCGGGGTTGGGGACGAAATCGTATTGAGACTTCGCGGCGCTGAATTCATACAGGAAGAAGTGGTCAAAACTCCTGGTCAAAGCATAGACTGGGAGCTCGTGTACACAGAGACTATTATCGCCAAAGTGTTTCACGACGGCAACGCGCTCGCGAGTCTCGAACTGTTGAAGGATGCGCCCGTATCAGCGTTGCAATTGCCTCACCATCAGGAGGCTGTCGTAAACCAAAGTATTACAACGCAATGGCCATGTCCCGCGTTCTTTCGACGTGTAAAATTCTCGGAGAGACCCTTGTCTGACGACCCGGATGATGCTTTAGCAGACATGGATTGGGAGAGTTGTTTGGCTAAGAACCGGCCATTGGAGCAGTGCAGATACAGGAGAACTTGGGCCTACAGTACGAATATTCCATCCCCTGTGGATCGTGGAGACAGGGGCAATGATGACCTCGACCCGATATCGCCGCTATCGCTTGGCCCCCCGCTTCCGTGGGAGACACGCTCAGCTATCCCCTGAGAATACTTCCGTCCGACGGTACCAGGTCATCTTCAACGCGCAAAGACAAGAGAGAGTACTCATCTGCTCAAGCAAAGAGCTGGCGCTTTCCACGGCCGGCGATAGAGCCCGGTGCTCCATACGGATTGGCTCGCTCTTAGATAGCATTTGTCATTTGCATTGATCCCGATGCTAATGTTACCTTAGCATATGGATTTTAGCAATCTTGTTTTCAAATTTGAAGCTGTCGTAAATCAAGAAGGGAATGAAGCGCAGGGGTAAGCAAGGGCTGTCGCGTGACGAGCACTGGGCAAAAGGAAACGACGTCGCTGTTGCCATGGCTATATTTAATGCACATCGTTTGTAGGGCACGTATTGTATTGAGTTCAACTGATTTTTGTCGTCTTCAGGCTATTTTCAGAATCCTGCTGTGAACGGCGAAAAATCTGCATCAGCGAGGAAAGGCGGCCGCGGCAAGCTGAAAAGGCACTCTGAGTGGAACAAATGCCTCCGCAAGGCCTCATCACAGCACTGCTAAGTATCACCAATATCCGCTCGCCAGCTCTATAATCTAAGACTGAGAACCTTCCTACGCGATGATCTTTGCCGTGTACCGCTAGGATTCACTGGATCCAGGCAACAGTCGCTCAACCACGACGTGCCACTCGCGCGCCTGGCGCCGTCTAATACTTCTTATATACTACGGCAGTTTCTGTTCGCATTGAACTGACACAGTGCCTGTCCGACGAGACCTGGTTATGATGCTCTACTTCAGTTCTATGCTTTCTTTGTTGCTCCACCACTGACATATCGTCGGAAATGCACGAAAGCGCCGCGTACAGGTCGCTGAAATCAAATCTATGGACTGAATCGCCGGTAGAATCGAAGCTAATGTCGGAACTGCCGTCTATACTGTCGTCATCGCTCGAGTCACCTTATGGAACAAAGTCATATTTCGGGTTATCCAACTCGTCTTGCTCAACGGAGAGATGGACTTCATCGTCTGAGCTCCCGTCAGAATTGGAATCTTTGAGTGACAGCTCGTCAGTGCCCTTTAGACTGTCGATGAAGTACTCTTCGTAGCTGACCACCTTGCATTTGCGACTAAGATTGCTGTGGCGAGGCTGATCGTTTGACTGCCTTGTAGATGATGACAACAAGCACAATTGCGGGACCAGATTTTGTTCAGTAAGCATAAGCATATGATAAAGAAGAATGACTTGTGGGTAGCTGGCCCTGCTAGCTTCTCAGTACACGTCAGCGATGCAGCCTGATATGCAGCTGGTAATGTTCTGACATTCTACTTACGGACCTTGGAATCTCATGACCATCTTTCTGTGCCGGTGCTTTACTCGACAGTGAAGCACTGCATGATCCCTGCTAAGACTGCCAAGAGTACCAAGAGCAACCTCGGAGAATTGCGACAGTAGTCTCTCTACTCACAGCACATCATATAGCATTGAAAGCTGCTCGCATGTTGCGGGTTGAACTTTCACTTGCGAATCATCCAACAACTTGTCTAAAGATATGGCCAGCACTTCCGATAATCCTCAATCCGTGGCCTCTCGGTTCAGACAAGACGATAAGGGAACAGAAATGCAGCTAAGTTAGCTCAGCTGCACAACAGGATCAAGAAGCTTCTGAGACGCGAGTTACAGCCTATACGGGAGTCTTTGCAGGATCTCCATCTCTGTCAACATTGATTTTACCCCTGTTTGTCACGCACGCACATACTAAGCAGCCCCAGACAAATTCAGTCTCCCACAGCGCAGCGCGATTGTTTGAATATTGACATTTTGAAGCTGTACTCGCCAACATACGAATCGACTCTTCAAGAGGATGATTTGCCTCAAGTAGTACATTATCACGTGTGCTCTTTTAGTATGTTCACTGATGCATGGCAGCAGTCAAGCCCAGGCAAAGCAAGAACCGATGAGTTGTCAACAAGACTCGGGGAAAAAACGAGCATGTTACAGCCGTAAGCGATTGCGGCTTCACCCCTACACGCAGCTGCGCAATGGTTTTGCACAGCTCAACCTTCCGTATCTGGCTTAGCACCAGTTGTCCGCTGCGGTACCGTCCATGTCATTAGTCAATAATGACTAGACTTTTAGAATAGCTGCCTGTAGGGGTGAAGCAGCAATGGCTAACGGCTGTATGATGGATCGAAAAGCAAACTCTAGATGTTCATTTTGTTCCCCATGCACGTGAGCTCGATCATATATCCGCCGCTGGTGACACGGAGCAAAATTCAGAGGGACGCACTTTTCACTGACCGTAATCCATGTGATAAGCCAGTGTCGACATGGCCCCAACTTCAGATGAATCACCGGACGGTTTCGGGAGACAATGTTGACGCTCGGGGAAAGAAGCGCCAGCGGACAGAGAGCTACATCCGTTGAGGGGACGAGTGAAACTCGTGATAGCGTGTATTTCAAACTCCCGCACGTCAGCTTTTAGATCGACGTGGGCTTTATGCAGACCGTGACGTATTTTCTCTCAATGCCAAGTGCTTACTGGAGCATATTGGATCTCTTGCGTGAGCCCTTTGATCGTCCATCATGTAGTAATCAATAAGCCTCATTATATACTATCTATTTGCATTGTTCCCCAAGATATCTCTTCTTGTCAGAATAATAAATCTTGTCTGAAAGCTTCTGTAGTCCAGGATCGAACACGGTTCACCCAATTTTACACGCAATGGCTGGAAATGCTAAACCCCGAAAACGACAGAAGAAGGCTTTACAGCGTTCCACCTACCGTCACCTGCACGCTGCTGGTGTTGATCAAAGGCCCGGAGTAGCCAAATCGGAGACATCAGTAGCACCAGGGACGCCATCTCATATCATGAGCCGTTCGACGGGCGCGTCTCGAGCAAAATTTCAGGATACGATTTGGAACGGAGCTAAAGAGTTGTTACCCTGCGTCCCGCAGAGTGCAGGCTGCTGCCGAGACAAGATACTCGCTTATCTGCACTCCTTTGGTGCTATGTATCTCTTGGATAATATACCAGGAGCAGACCAAGTACACACTTTGTCGAGCAAGATCACTTTCGTCATGCCCGACCAAAGAAGCTGCTCATTGGCCGCCACGCACAAAGTGGCGACGACATCTATGCGTACATGACACTGATGAAGACCGTTCACCGGGTAGACTTCTATACCGAGAATGCGCGGGGTTGCACCGAACTCCACACTGTTCATGAACGGATCCCTAGGAATTGCTTCGTCTATCCGTTCAATAGGACCTTTCCCAATGACTCGCAGATCATCCGTTCAGCCGATGCAGCTCGACTTGCGCTGTTGGTGAAATGGTACTTCATTTCTGCTGGGTTTGTGCAGGCGTGTGTTCTCGAGGAAGGCAAATCATTTGTTAAGCGCTTCTACATCGCACTACGATATATCGCGAGCCACTCTAGCTCGACTCCTGTCGCACCATTGCACGAACAATCTGTGCTACGACCACCTGATAGTTCTACCTGCCGGAAACAGAGAGCACTAGATAGTTACATGTGTGAGAGCGATATACAGGCGTCCCTCCTCCAAATGTATCCTCCTCTAGCGCGTCCAACCACTGCAGAAGTCCTCCAGTCGCTTGGCAGATCGAAATCCCCTCTTACTAAAGCTACGTCGGTCAAGTTCCAACTACCGTTAAAACGTCGATCCAGTAGCAATGAAGTCATATCTGAGACGAATAGGCTGCCTGAGGCAGTCGACCGTTTAAAGCCCATAGATTACGTAACGTCAATCCCTAGGACCCGAAACGCACCCTGAGGCGAAACATAATGCAGGTACTTAGAGAAAAAGCGGCTCTAATTTTCTAAGCGCATCGGATTTACCTTCGGTCTTCTATCAACACGTTTTAAGCCTACTGTAGACTGCTATTGACCCTGAAGATACAAAAATTACAGTGGCGTTGACTCCTGCCCGCCTGATGCAATGCAGCATTCTCATGTGCCGGGATTGAGACTCAGGCCGTGCAGCGCTGCAGTGACCTCCAACCCCCCCCAAATTCACGTACTACCTTTATTCAGGTTTCTAGATGTTACTTTAGGAGTAAGACGGCATCACCAGCCTTGTGGCGATCGTTGCACGCCGGTTCATGCATAGTTGATTGATTGATTGATTGATTGATTGATTTGATCCTACTCGGTTTCAGCCGCTATTTCCGCAGCTATGCCCGGAAGCCAGGCGTGGCAGACAGCCGACGCGGTGCAGACGTGGATGTGCACCGCCCCACTTCACCCTCGAAAGAGCCATCTGTCCCCAGAGGCCTGGCGGTGTCTGGCTTCTATCTACGACTATGTACATTTCGTCTCTAGAAGTGACGTATTTGCCTGTGTTTGGGTTCCTTGCATTGTCTTCC
>MU006318.1:24548-101605 GCA_010093695.1 Plenodomus tracheiphilus IPT5
GAGTCGTGCGAGAAGGCCACTGAGCAGACCCAACCGCTATGGCCCTCAAGCGTCTGCACGCACGCGCCGCTGCTCGCATCCCAGATCTTGACGGTGCTGTCGTTCGACGCTGACGCCAGCTGCGCCGAGTCGTGCGAGAAGGCCACTGACCAGACCCAACCGCTATGGCCCTCGAGCGTCTGCACGCACGCGCCGCTGCTCGCATCCCAGATCTTAACGGTGCTGTCGTCCGACGCCGACGCCAGCTGCGCCGAGTCGTGCGAGAAGGCCACTGAGTAGACCCAACTACTATGGCCCTCGAGCGTCTGCACGCACGCGCCGCTGCTCACATCCCAGATCTTGACGGTCTTGTCGTGTGACGCTGACGCCAGCTGCGCCGAGTCGTGCGAGAAGGCCACTGACCAGACCCCATTGCTATGGCCCTCGAGCGTTTGCAGGCAAGCGCTCCAGCTGTCACTCAGAGCTGGTCTAATCGTGATTTCTTTTGGCGCTTCATGCTGAAACAGCTGTCGGATTAGACTACCTGTTGGACTGAACAGGAGCGCAGACGCATATGTCTGGAGAGGATAACCCTCAATGGCACCTTTATGGTACATAATGAATCGCCGTGCATCTTGAACAAGTTGACTAAGCCTGTCTTGGTCCTGCATCTCCTACTAGCGTTAGTATATTAATTACACTACACGGACGCGCAGATTCTAAGCGACTTACCCGCACTAACGACCACAGTTTTGTCATTGAGACAACGCCTTTTCCTACACTCTTGCAAAGACTAAGTCCTTCTAGCCAGTAGAGATACTTCTGCTTAAGAAACATACTAAGTGCTTTAGCGACTTGCAGGTCACCACCACTGTTCTCCAGAAACTTGGCGTTTGAGTCGCACAGATGATCGATCCAGTAGACGCACGGGTACCGTGACACTGCTAATGGGTCTGTCTTAGGTAGTTTGACGTTCTCAATAGGATATCCTGGCGCTTCTAAGCTGTACATGTCCCTGTGCAATGTCCTAGATAGAATCGCTAGCGACCTTAAGAAGATCGTCCGATGAACGTCTTCGATCCCGTCTGGAAACGCTTCATTACATGCTTTTGCAAAGAGGAAGTCCTTTGCAGACTGATGCACAAAGTAGACTGTGTCTTCTCGCAGAGTGAGAAACGATCCACAGAAGCCGACAATCTCCCGCACCGACTCCAGGTCGTCCAAATCCTCAAGCTGCTCCACGAGCGCAACCAACTCAGAGATCGTCACAGGTCGATACAGGATCGCAGTCGAAGCCAGTACCTGCCGGCAGATCTCAGCGCCGTCAGACTCGCTTATCTGGTGCATCATCCGCTTGTACAAGGAGTCTAGCCCAGGCGGGAACGAGGCTAGCTTGTTTAGCACGTTCCACTTTGGTGTCTTTTTGAGGTCTTGGCACACCAACGCTACCCAAAGAAAGGTATCGTTCGCATTTGACGTTAAGTACTGGAGCACAGCATCTCGAACCTCTTCTTTGTACCGCTTTTCCCGCGCTAGCTGATCCACCTTTTGTTGGATAAAGACAGCAACTGCAGCCGCAACTGACTTCGCGTTCAGCTCAAGGCTTAACCTTACTTTGTGTCCTGCCTGCTTTAGCTGTGCTTCAATGTTTGGCCAGTTACGGCTTGAGACAATCCACTTGACGCGAGAAGCCGCAGACGACTGCCGTACGACAAACTCTAGCAGCTTTGGAAGATCAGTGATGCACTCGTCGAGGGCGTCGATGATTAAATATGTTGTGCGTAGGCCCGGGTCTTGTAGCACGTCCGCCCATATCTCACTTAAGGCTACCCAGGCATTTGCATCTTTGAACATGCTTTTGCCTGCATTATCGTACCTCTTGCGGACGTGCGATACGAGCGACGGCTGCTGCCTCACAAGCATGTACAACAGCCCTCGTAGCACGGCTGTGGCGCTGTTGATACGCGAGTCGGTCGCTTGGCAGAAAAAGTACGCTAGACGGGCAGTAGCCTGCATGGGACTTTGCAGCTCGTCGATGATGCCGCAGAGTAGCATCGTCTTGCCTTTCCCAGGATCACCTTTTATCCAGAGCAGGCGGCTGTGTGGGTCCTGCCGCCATTGCAGGAAAGCCGTGTTGTCAAGAACCCAGCGGTAGGAGTCTGCCAGCAATCCACCATTGGTCTCCTCGATGCGCTTCTTGTCGTTACAAGGGTCGGTGCAATACAAGTCGCGAAGACACTTGCTTACAGTATCAACCTCAACTAGCAGTCTTTTGAAAGCTTCGCCTACCCCTTCACCATCAAAAGGAGTAATATACACGCCAAGTATGTCTCTTAAAGCATACACTCGATCTTCTGGAAGTGTAGTTTCGCGGTCCTTGCCCCACAACAATCGCTGGTCGATGCTGAACTGAGACAGCGGAGCTCCATCTAGTACTTCGCGTGGTATACCAGTTATTTCGTAGATCGTGGACTTTAGCGATAATTTGTCACCAAGTCTCTCCCATTCTTTAGAGAAGAACTCGACTTTGCTTGGGGCAAGCAGCTCTTGTAGTGTCCAGCCACGCGTGAACCATCGGCTTGACCTGAAAGCAGGCTCCCAAGCGAATTTACCCAGCATATCGTCGAGTTTCCTCTTCCTCGTTGACACATCTGATAAATACACGTAGCATCTCGTCGCGTTCTGGTACCACCAAAACATGGATCGGATAGCGTGAGAGTGCTCAGCCTTGTTTGTCTTGTTGATGCAGCAGGTATCAATCCAGAAGTACTCCAGCCCGTCTTGTCGCGCCTGCTCTCCGCAGAAACGAATCTTCTCGTAGCCAGGCTTAGCCTTGCCACCGCTGTTCTTGATGTCCGCAAAAGTCACCTCCTCTTTATCTGCTCCCCAGGTGTGAGAAAGTATCGCATAAAGAGGCAGCTCATCGTCATCAAAGCTGGTGATGGTGAGCTCTCCATTTTCGCCGTACTTCAGGAGGTGCATCGATCAGTGTGGATGTGGGGCAAGCGCGTGCGATACGAACGACAGGAGGCTTGATGCGGCAACCTAGTAGGCAGAGTGCGACAGCTGACTTCCCTATTCTCTCTAGGTAAGCATGTAGACGGAGGATGTATGGCGATTACAGTACCAGGTCGATCAAACACGAACAGCAATGCGCAACAGTGCAGGAGCTGGAGCTGACGCTGGTTTGGTGACAGCGTCGCATCAAGTGTTGAGCGGGGTAGTCGTGGCAGAACATTATGAGCAGCATGTAAGCCGCAAGGCTGTAAGGCGGCTGCATTAAAGACGACATGAAATGAGCGTATGGTTGGAAGCTTGGCGTGTAATCTTGAGCAGGGCGGCAAGGCGCAGTACACGTGCGCAGTGGTAGGCGCTGTCACCGTACGCCACAGCTATCTTTCAGAAGCTCCGCTGTAGGCATAGCGTCAATTTTGTTACGATAGCATACATTGATATCTGAGCACGCTACTACAAGCTACTGCGTGCCAAGAGCGGCAATAGCCCTATGCCCGTGCAGGCGAGTTTTGGCGATCTTGCCGCCTGCGCGGAGAAACTGCCGGAATGCACAATAACCATCCTAGTTCGACATTTAGAGCCTGCTATCTCAATCTTTAAGATCTATTCTCCCTTTCTATACCTCCGAACGCTTATCAGAGACTCGCTGCTACGAGTAAACAGGGGGTACCAGCAGAGGGTTAGTAAACGCTATTATCAGAACGACCGACAGCACGTCCAACACCGCGCTCTTCTTAGTCGGAGGCTAATACACTCAAAGAACAACATGTGCAGAACAAAGAGCATCAATCTCGACTTTGTGCAGTTGCGCTGGCCTGACCCCGAAGGTCCGGAAGGAAAAGTGTCCCGCCACACAGGGTGTCCCGCTACGCAGGGATGGACATTACCTAACTAAACGTTAGCTTTGGTACTGAGGAAACCTTTACGTAGCTGAACTGCGCCTGTCTTAGGTCGGACCTCCATACTTCCAGATGTGCCACATTCTCCGTACAGGATATACATAAGACACTCATTGAACTAATCATCAGGAATTGATTTGGATGCATATTTCAGAGAAGTAAAATTCATGTATGTTTCATTTGATCGGCTCTCATCTTCGCTTGGACTCGTTTAGAGTTTTCGGATGGTGTGCTAACCCAAGATCCAGCCTTTCAGACAGTCGTACCACTGACGGGCTGCAAGTCGCTGAGATATTCCAGGCTGCATGGTGATACCATTCGAAGATTGAATGTCTGTCTGCAAACTGATGTGCGGCTGATCACTGCTCTGACGTGGTGACCTAGCTACGTAATCTATGGGCTTTGAACGGTCGACTGCCTCGGGTAGCCTATTCGCCTCAGAGATGACTTCATTGCCACTGGATCGACGTTTTGACGGTAGTTGGAAATTGACCGCCGTAGCTTTAGTAAGAGGGGCTTTCGATCTGCCGAGCGACTGGAGGACATCTGCGGTGGTTGGACGCGCTAGAGGAGGATACATTTGGAGGAGGGACGCCTGTATATCGCTCTCACACATGTAACTATCTAGTGCTCTCTGTTTCTGGCAGGTAGAATTATCGGGTGATCGTAGCGCAGATTGTTCGTGCAATGGTGCGACAGGAGCCGAGCTAGAGTGGCTCGCGATATATCGTAGTGCGATGTAGAAGCGCTCGACAAATGATTTGCCTTCCTCAAGAACACACGCCTGCATAAACCCAGCAGAAATGAAGTACCATTTCACCAACAGCGCAAGTCGAGCTAGATCGGCTGAACGGATGATCTGCGAGTCATTGGGAAAGGCCCTATTGAACGGATAGACGAAGCAATTCCTAGGGATCCGTTTATGACCAGTGTGGAGTTCGGTGCAACCCAGCGCATTCTCGGTATAGAATTTTACCCGGTGAACGGTCTTCATCGGTATCATGTACGCATAGATGTCGTCGCCACTTCGTGCGTGGTGGCCAATGAGCAGCTTCCTTGGTCGGGCATGACGGAAGTGATCTTGCTCTACAAAGTGTACTTGGTCTGCTCCTGGTATATTATCCAAGAGATGCATAGCGCCAAAGGAGCGCAGATAAGCGAGTATCTCGTCTCGGGCGTAGCCTGCACTCTGCGGGACGCAGGGTAACAACTCTTTAGCTCCGTTCCAAATCGTATCCTGAAATGTTGCTCGTGACGTGCCCGTCGAACAGCTCATGATATGAGATGGCGTCCCTGGTGCTACTGATGTCTCCGATTTGGGTACTCCGGGCCTTTGATCAACACTAGCAGCTTGCAGGTGACGGTAGGTGGAACGCTGTACAGCCTTTTTCTGTCGTTTTCGGGGTCTAGCATTTCCAGTCATTCCGTGTAAAATTGGGTGAACCGTGATCCTGGACTACAGAAGCTTTTAGACAAGATTTACTATTCTGGCAAGAAGAGACATCTTGAGGAACAATGCAAATAGATAGCATATAATGAGGCTTACTGATTACTACACGATGGACGATGAAAGAGCTCACGCAATAGATCCAATATGCTCCAGTAAGCACTTGGTATTGAGAGACAATACGTCACGGTCTGCATAAAGCCCACCTCGATCTACAAGGTGACGTTGGGGAGTCTAAAATACACGCTATCCCGAGTTTCACTGATCCCCTCAACAGATGAAACTCTCTGTCCGCTGGCGCTTCTTCCCCGAGCATCAACATTGTCTCCCGAAACCGTCCGGTGATTCATCTGACGTTGGGGCCATGTCGACACTGGCTTATTACATGGATTACGGTTAGTGAAATGTGCGCCCCATGTGATGATGGACTCAACTTGTCCGTCCTGTCGTTTGGATTCGTCTATCTTAATCGTAATAGGAGCCTCCGTTGCTGGCTTGCTTTGAAAAAGCTCTCGCTCATGCTCTTCGTTTGCCGTAGTCTCTTCCATGTCTTCTGGAAGTGCTTCTGGTGGCTCATAGACATCTAATTCTTGCTCCATATCACCAGCAGCGGATCCATGATCGAGCTCATGTGCATGGGGAACAAGATGAACATCTAGACTTTGCTTTTGGATCGATGATAACACGCTCGTTTGTTCCCTGAGTCTTGTTGACGAATCATCGGTTCTTGGTATGGCGAGTACAGCTTCAAGATGTCAATCATCAAACAATCGCGCTGCGCTGTGCGAGACCGAACTTGTCTTGGGCTGCTTAGTATATGCGTGCGTGACAAACAGGGGCTAAATCACTGTTGATAGAGATGGAGATCCTGCAACGACTCCGGTATAGGCTGTAACTCGCGTCTTAGAAGCTTCTTGATCCTGTTGTGCATCTGAGCTAGCTGCATTTCTGTTCCCTTATCGTCTTGTCTGAACCCAAAGGCCACGGATTGAGGATTATCGGAAGTGTGGTTGAGCGACTGTTGCCTGGATCCGGTGAGTCCCAGCGGTACAAGGCAAAAATTATCGCGGAGGAAGGTTGTCAGTCTTAGATTATAGAGCTGGGGAGCTGATGTTGGTAATACTTAGCAGTGCTGCGATGAGGCCTTGCGGAGGCATTGGTTCCACTCAGAGTGCCTTTTCAGCTCCGCCTTTCCTCGCTTATGCAGATTCTTCTCCGTTCACAGCAGGATCTTGAAAACAGCCTGAAGACGACATCAGTTGAACTCAATACACTACGTGCCCTAAATGATGTGGATAAAATGTAGCCATGGCAACAGCGACGTCGTTTCCTTTTGCCCAGTACTCGTCGCGCGACAGCCCTTGCTTACCCCTGCGCTTCATTCCCTTCTTTATTTACGACGGCTTCAAATCTGAAAACAAGATTGCTAAAATCCATAGGCTAAGGTAATATTAGCATCGGGATCAATGCAAATGACAAATCCTTTTTAAGAGCGAGCTAATCTGTATGGAGCACCCTGCTGTATCGCCGGCCGTCGAAAGCGCGAGCTCTTTGCGCGTTGAAGATGACCTGACACCATGGGGCGGAAGTATTCTCAGGGGATAGCTGAGCGTGTCTCCCACGGAAGCGGGGGGCCAAGCGATAGCGGCGATATCGGGTCGAGGTCATCATTGCCTCTGTCTCCACGATCCACAGGGGATGGAATGTTCGTACTGTAGTCCCAAGTTTTCCTGTATCTGCACTGTTCCAATGGCCGGTTCTTAGCCAAACAACTTCCCCAATCTGTCTGCTAAAGTATCGTCCGGGCCGTCAGACAAGGGTCTCTCCGAGAATCTTACACGTCGAAAGAACGCGGGACATGGCCATTGCGTTGTAATACTTTGGTTTACGACAGCCTCCTGATGGTGAGGCAATTGCAACGCCGAGACGGGCGCATCCTTCAACAGTTCGAGACTCGCGAGCGCGTTGCCGTCGCGAAACACTTTGGCGATAATAGTCTCTGTGTACACCAGCTCCCAGTCTATGCTCTGACCAGGAGTGTTGACCACTTCTTCCTGTATGAATTCAGCGCCGCGAAGTCTCAATATGATTTCGTCCCCAACTCCGATGCCTGTGGAGACCAGATTCTTCGCGCTCGACCCTAAGAATCGAACTCTGACCTGGCCCTTTGCTTTCCGCCGCCGGAAATCAGGCTCGACGAGCAGTAGGGCGAATCGGCATGCTGAAGATGAGTATGGCCAGACAAGACTAATCGCCGCTCTGATGCTCTTTGATTCTAGGGCGGGCAGTTCTGGGTCGAGAGCCGAAATGCGTACTTGGTCCAGGTTGCTTAGCGCGTCGGGTGCTGACAGCTGACATGAGCGGCCACTGACTTGGCCACGTAAAGGGGTAACAGCTTCACTCGTTGGATCCTCGAGGTTGTCGTGCGGACGTCGACTTACATTGACGAGATCGAGCTCCAGGGTCCCTGCGACGTATTATTTCTATGTAGAACCACAGCAGTTTCTTGCAGTAAGGCGCAAGGATGTTGAATGTGAACACTAGAGATGAGGGAACCCCAATCCTTCAGCAATATGTACAACGCGAGCAAAACGGAAGCACTGTATTGTCTAGGGGAAGGGACTGTAATCACGTAGAGGAGACTGTAGGAGCAAGGACTTTTGACTGAATGAGCTTGCGATCTGGTCGTGCGAGAGAAATGGCGGTCGTGACCCCTGAACGCGACCGCGACGCGACAGCCGGCCTAATCGAGTTAGCAGCACCACCGAAGAGACGCGTCAGGAGGATCACCGAGAAAAGCGTACAGCACCCAACAGCACAGGAACAGCCAGACCCATCTGCAGACGAGTCCGACACGATCCAGGTTGAAAGCAGCCAGCCTGCCATTCGTACTAGAAGGAGCGGCACCAACAAAGACCTGCTTGTCGCCCTGACAGAGATCATCCAGCAGCAAAATGAGACCATCAAGGCCCTAGAACGCGAGACCAGAGAGATCAGAGACAATCAGCAAGTCCTTATAGAGCACAACATCAAGCTTATCGACGAAGTCGCTGAGCTCAAAGCACGCGTTGATGACCTCGCAACAGCACCCTCTGGCGCGCGCTCCTGGGCGTCAGTGGCGGCCGCAAGCACAGCCACCGGATTGAACGCCACGCCTGGAACCTTGGCAAGACACCAACACGCTAGTCCCTACCCCAGCGATGCACCCAACGTCACATTGGACGTATCAAGAGCAGACAGCGAGAATGGCGGAATGTCGGCAGGCACGGTCAGAGCGGCAGTGGAAAAGGAAATGCGGACTGTAGAGAATCAAGCAAACTGGCGATGCCGGGCCGTGACTGTGGACCACTCGACTCAAAGCCGGATCAGGATCGCGTGCAGAAGCGAAGACGAGCACCAGCTGGTCAAGAGAGCGGCAGAAAAGATTGGACTAGGCTCGCGGGTGCTGCGCGACGAGTTCTACCCAGTCAAGGTTGATAACGTCAAGAGAACAGCAGTGCTAGACGAGAAAGACGAAGTCAGGGAGGAAGTAGCGCAGGCACTGAGTGAAGAAAATGGAGCGACAGTCGCCAAGATTGCGTGGCTGAGCAAGAAAGACGTCCCAAAGGCGTACGGATCTATGGTAGTGTACATGACCAAGAAGAGTGATTCAAGAAGACTCATCGCAGACGGCTTCTTCCACGTGGGCGGGGAGTCTGGCACGACAAGCGCATTCGAACACCGACCACGGCCAGGGCAGTGCTACAATTGCCAAGAGATGGGTCACAAAGCGTACCAGTGCAGAAAAGCCCAGAGATGTGCAAGATGCGCTAAGGATGGTCACCACCACAAGAACTGCAGCGAAGGGGTGGCGAAATGTGTGTTGTGTGGAGGACCGCACGAGTCGTTCAGCAGAACCTGTCGGATACTGTACCCACCACGACATGAATAGAACACTCCGCATGGCCCAACTAAATGTAAGAAAGCAAGGCGAGGTGCACGACAGCCTGATGAACGATGAGGAGATGCAAGACGCGACAGTGATAGCAATCCAGGAGCCGCATGCGCGACGCATCCAGGGTCGACTCCTGACGACCCCCATGCTCCACCACAAGTGGGCCAAGATGGTGCCATCTACCTGGCGAGAAGGGAGGTGGCCAATACGGAGCATGCTGTGGGTGAACAAGGAAGCAGAAGCGGAACAAGTGCGGATCGAGTCCCCAGACATGACAGCAGCGACCGTTCGGCTCCACGGGCGACATGTGTTGGTGGTGTCTGTGTACATACCAGTAGGAGACCCGCAGGCACTGCAAGACGCATGCAACAAGCTAGACAAGGCCATCGAGGACGCGAGACGAGGAGCCGGCACGATGGTGGACGTGGTGTTAGCTGGCGATTTCAATCGACACGACCAGCTGTGGGGAGGAGAAGACGTGACGCTGGTCAGACAAGGGGAAGCGGACCCGATCATCGAACTGATGACAAGACATTCACTCTGCAGCCTGCTTCCACGCGGGGCCAAGACGTGGCAGGGCGGGGATTACGAGACGACGATTGACCTGGTCTTGGCGTCGAAAGAACTGGCAGACACAGTGCTAAGATGTGCAGTCCACGAAACCGAACACGGCTCGGACCACCGAATGATCGAGACGGTCTTTGCCAGCGCAGTGCCAGTACCACAGCAACAGGAGCGGTTTCTGCTCAAGAACGCACCGTGGAACGCAATCAATGATAGAATCGCCAGGACGTTGGGTACAACTCCACTAGAGGGCACGACACAGCAGAGGACAGACAAATTAATGGCAGCTGTGCTAGAAGCAGTGCACACCCTAACACCGAAGGCTAGGCCGTCACCGTACGCGAAGAGGTGGTGGACCCAAGACTTGACACAGCTACGACGCATCTACACATTCTGGAGGAACCGTGCCAGAGCCGCGCGACGAGCGGGAGGGGCCAGGCCTGACCTGGAAGAGACGGCGAAGACGGCATCAAAGCAGTATCATGACGCTATTCGGCAACAGAAGAAAAAGCACTGGGACGACTTCCTGGCGGACGACGACAACATCTGGAACGCGGCCAAGTACCTGAAGACGGACAATGACGCATTTGGAACAGTCCCACCGCTTAACAGAATAGACGGGACGACTACAATTGACCAGGAGGAACAAGCCGAGGAGCTTCTTGGTACCTTCTTCCCTCCACTCCCAATCAATATCGACGAGGAAGGAGACAGGCCGCAGAGAGCGCCCATAGACATGCCAGCCATCACGCTCGAAGAAGTAGAGAGGCAGCTGCATGCTGCAAAGTCGTGGAAAGCGCCTGGGGACGATGGGCTGCCAGTGGCAGTGTGGAAGCAGGTCTGGCCAACTGTGAAACACCATGTTCTTGCACTGTTCCGGCAATCACTAGAGGAGGGATCACTACCCAGCCAATGGAGACACGCCAAGATCATCCCGCTCAAGAAACCAGGCAAAGACAACTACACAATTGCAAAGGCCTGGAGGCCCATTTCACTGCTCGCTACGCTAGGAAAAGTGCTGGAATCAGTGGTGGCAGAGAGGATCTCGTACATGGTGGAGACACACGGACTTCTGCCCACCAACCACTTTGGAGCGCGCAAGCAGCGGTCAGCTGAACAAGCACTAGTGTTTCTGCAAGAACAGATCTATACTGCATGGCGGGGTCGGCGAACTGTCAGTCTAATCAGCTTTGACGTCAAGGGAGCATACAATGGAGTCTGCAAAGAACGACCGCTGCAGAGGATGAAAGCGCGAGGTATACCGCAGAAGCTGCTGCAGTGGGTAGAGGCGTTCTGCTCAAAACGCACTGCATCTATCCAAGTCAATGGGCAGGCCTCTGAGATGCGAGAGCTACCGCAGGCAGGTCTGCCGCAAGGTTCTCCGCTGTCTCCAATCCTGTTTCTCTTCTTCAACGCTGACCTAGTGCAACGACGTATCGATACCTACGGAGGCGCGATCGCCTTCGTTGATGACTTCACCGCATGGGTCACAGGACCCACAGCGCAAAGCAACAGGGAGGGGATCAAGGCCATCATCAGCGACGCGCTGGACTGGGAACGGAGAAGTGGCGCGACATTCGAAGCGGAGAAAACAGCAGTCATCCACTTTACCCAGAAAGCATACAAGAGCGCAACAGAACCCTACCTCATCAAGGGTCAAAGCGTGTCGCCCAAGGACCACGTTAAGATACTGGGAGTGCTCATGGACACCAGGCTCAAGTACCACAAGCACATTGCAAGAGCAGCTGCAAAGGGGCTAGAGGCAGCATTAGAGCTTAGGAGGCTGAGAGGGCTCCCACCTGCAGTGGCACGGCAGTTGTTCACGGCGACAGTCGCCCCGATAGTAGACTACGCATCAAACGTGTGGATGCACGCCTTCAAAGACAAAGTGGTAGGGCCTATCAACAGGATACAAAGAGTAGGAGCACAAGCTATTGTAGGGACGTTCGTCACGACAGCCACGTGGGTGGCAGAGGCAGAAGCGCACATCCCAAGCGCGAGAGAACGATTCTGGAAGCGGGCAGTCAAGCTGTGGACGGACATTCATGCGCTACCTGAAACCAATCCGCTGCGAAGAAACACGTCGCGAATGCGCAAGTTCAGAAGGCAGTATCGCTCGCCGCTCTACCAAGTGGCAGACTCGCTCAAGGACATAGAGATGGAGCAGATGGAGACCATCCGCCCATGCGTCTTGGCGCCGTGGGTGAAGAGGGTGCAGACCGTCACGGAAGACGCGGCGCAACGCCTTGAGGCAGACTGGGCAGTACGCATCGCGGTAAGCAGTTCAGCGCGGAATGGGGTAGTTGGGACGGGTAGGGCGATCAAGATGCAGAACAACGAGACACAGTCCGTCTCCACTACGCTGGGCGCGAGGGAGGAACACAATCCTTACTCAGCAGAGCTGGCAGCAATGGCCGAAGCGCTGAGCTCGCTGCCGAGGCTCAGGTTCCGTAACATCGCAATAACAACAAGGAACAAAGCTGCTGTACTCACGCAGAAGAGACCCCGCCAGCAGTCAGGGCAAAGCTACATCACCCATTTCTACAAGACAGTGCAGTCGCTAAGAAGTGACGGCAACACAGTTACAGTGCTATGGTTGCCTGCGAGCGAAGAGTGCGAACTAGCGAACCTTGCTAAGCAGGCGGCAAAGATAGCAACGAGACCAAATGCCACGCCACATACACAGCTTCCTAGGATACGATCAACTACGCACAACATCGCACGCAAGCAAGGCACTGGTCAGAGGGTGCCAGAAAATGTTGGAAAATACTCAAAACGCATTGACACAGCACTACCAGGAAAGCATACACGACAACTCTACGACGCACTGCCACAGAAAGAACGCAGCATACTCGCGCAGCTAAGAACAGGCATGGCTAGGCTGAACACATTTCTATACCGGATCAGAGTGTCAAGAACAGACCAGTGTGACTGCGGACAAGCAGCAGAGACAGTGGACCACTTCCTGTTCCGATGCAGGAGGTGGACAGTACAGCGAGCAGAAATGCTGCAGTGTACGCAGGCAGGCAGAGGCAACATGTCACTCTACCTAGGCGGAAAAGCAGCAACAGACGACGCGAAATGGGCGCCAAATATGAACGCGGTGCGAGCGACGATACGGTTCGCAATGGCGACAGGAAGACTTGACGCAAACTGATGACCAAAAACTGAGACTAACCTAGTTTAATAACTGCCTCGTGTAATAGAGCGGACAGCGCTTCAGCCGCCGAAGATAGGAAGCTGAACACTTAGAGAAGTCTACTCTGAGCCAGTCCGCCGCCATCAATACCAGAGCACGAGAACTGAATGAAAGGTAGGGGATGGAGAGCAAAAGAACAAGAAGGACAGCATGGGCTTAGTAAGAATAGAAATGCACAGCAGGAAGTGAGACAAAGAAGTTGCAGGGACCAAATGAGGCTAAGATGTAGCATAAGAAGTGTAGCGGTAGATTAGCGCTAGTAGCCCTTTCGGCTTGGCCGCCGGGCGTAAATAAATTGTGTGTGTGTACAACGCGTAAGCAGGACCCGACTGTCAGCCATTGGCTTGATCGCAATCACAATCAGCTAACACGCCAAGCATGAAATACGCCTTCGCGATATCAGCCGTAAGCTATTCAGTCACAGGTTGGACGTATCTTAGCTCGACACTCCATTCCAAGCACCATACCGCTGCAATAATCAGGTACACAAGCATGATTTTCAAGAGTCGACTATATGATCCGATCAACTAGGGTAATGACCACATTATGGAGTGGGTGAGTAAGCATGACTCCTCTGTATGCATACCCTGCTCCAAGACTCGCTACGCCTCGTGCATTGCGATCGTGATGCCTCCCATTGTCCTATCGTGCGCAACCTCAGATGCGCTAGCTGCCCGTCCTACCTTACAGGCTTGAGATGTTTGGCCCCGAGGTTGATTATTTCTTCGTATCGTGCTGTTACCACACGACTGCCGTGTAATCGCGTTGCGGTATCCTGCCACCAGTTGCAGCAGCAGCACTATTTAATTGTGACGCTGCGCCGCGAAAGCGATATCGACCCTCTTCGTCTTTTGCGTAGTGCCACGTGCGGGATTTCGTGCAGACTAATTAGCTACCGCAGTGCTGCTTATAACTAGTTAGATGATGCTTCTCGTAAGCTGATGCTACAGAACTCGACCGAGTGGCGAACCCAACGAGACGAAGCCATTTGAAAGTGATACATGCTGGCAAAGTTCACAGTAAGCCCCTTTGTTATGTCTCAGGGGCACGACGAGACGCACTCCTGCAGTATCTCAGGTCATCCAGAAGGCACAGACAGAGGTTTATTGTCCCAGAGATATTGACCGACAGAAAGGTGTTCAAAAGGTACGCTACAGAGCACCAAAGACACACGTATGACAATGTAGGTTGTGCATATTCTCTTTTCGAGTTTTCAGATCCGCATGTATCCTTCGATATGCCCTCTCGAAAGCCTCGTGCGAAACAAGCGCGAGATGCACTACTTTGCACTCACATCTCCTACAGACTGTTCGTATCCTGATATCGTAGCTTGGAGTTGCCTGACATGGTTATGATCGTACATCAGCGCTTCAGGTGCGCTCCACTGTTTCGTTGGCAGTGAAGCAATAGCTGGAGTCTGTGGCGTGCTGATCTCCAATGCCGACTCACGCACCCACTGCTGTGATGTCTGTCCTGCACTTGTCTGTTCGGCTCTTAGTCTGCGAAGCTCTTGTTCGTAATAAAAGAGTACCTGTGTGCGGTTCGTCAGCAGCCCTTGCTTGAGGTTGCATGACCTACCTTCTGTGGACACCTCATATACAGGGTCTTCACTGGGTACGTGACGACTTCCAAGTCGCGCCAGGTCACTCTACCCTTCCATCCACTAACATCTTCGTATATCTCGTCTATCCTAGGCTCGTCTTTCTCCCAGGTACTCATATGCGCCCTCTTCAACACTTCTTTCGGGCGACCTTTAGGCAGGCACCCTCTGCGTCTCTGTATACCTTCCACGCGTTAGTTGAGTCCAAGACCGACTGTTGGTAATCTTACTTTTCGGCATGTTTTCTGTAACTCGAGGCCTTTGGTACACTATGATGACAAGGGCTTGACCCCCAGGTACTTGTCACGCTCTGTGTAGGTGTGTGGATAGTTTGTGTGGTGAGGAGCGTGAAGCATCTACCTCTCAGACCGGAAGGGAAATGTAGCATTGCATGTGGTTCATAAAACGGTACAAATGCTGTGGAATATGACGTGCTTGGCACGTAGTGTATGAATGATCCTAATGACGGTCGCATTGTTACATCTGTAATTCAGTGAGTTTTTCTTCAGTTTCTGACAGGAAATCACTCCGTGGGTTGAGGCTTCTCTGCGACGAAAAGTCTGACGCGGACATCTACACAGCAAAACGAGGCGGTAAGCCTATTACCCAGACTGCCTAAATGGTGACGACGAAACCTGGAGAAGGTATGCAATCCCGAGCCGTGCCTCTTACGAGATGAGACTGTTACCTCGTCCCCTGACAAGGGCAATGGCGATGCCTCCGTAGTTGGGGCAAATTCAAGTACGTTTGGTGGTCAGGCTTTCCCACCCAAAGACTGTCTGCTTACTGACTGTAACGACAAGCTTTGCCTAATGCAAAAGGAAACTAGTCCGTACGGTCAGTTTGAAGACGGAACAACGCGCGTCTATGGCCGGATCCTAGAAGTAGGCACCAGAAAGCCTAATGTCTGCGGACTGTCATCACTCCCAGCAGAGTGCGCGCTTAGGCTTCTTGTACAGGCAGTCAAGATTGCTCCTTGCCCAGATCTGCAGGACTAAGGTGCGCTGCCGTCGCGATGGATAGGTAGGTTGAACTTATGCGGGAAATATGGAGTCCAAGTCTCTGATGCGACAGCTAGACCAACCTCCACCTGGCCTCTGGTTCGCCTGGCAGTAATCTGCTCAGAAGAAGCGTACAACGCTACAGTCATGAGCGCACGGCGGCGCACTGCGCCCAGGAGAGCTCTTGTTAGCCAAAGACCGGTGCTTTCCCATGGCGAGGTCGTTGTGGTAGCTCTCTCTGGTACTAAGGGTTTCAGAGACTGGATGGTGAATCTTAACAACCGTGCTTGTCGTCCAAAAGATGTACTCGTCTGTGGCCGAATCTTGCCGTAAGTTGTCTGTGGGCTGATAGTAGTTAGGGACAACAGAACCTATGCCACGCAGGATTTTTGGATGCTTCAAAATCGCTCATCGACCCGCTAGCAACGTCTCTGGCCAAGTTCGAGGACAGTTCAACGCTCTTATTCACAGGCCACTCCGCGGGAGCCGCCACGGCGAGCCTCTTATATGCACATGTCCTATCCAGAGCGACATCTCAGCTGGCCACCGTCGCCAAAGGTTTTCCAAATGTCACTGCATTTTATTCGGATGCCCCCCGATATCCGTCCATCCGTTGCAGCACCATACGCGGGAAGACGAACGTTCTTCCAACTCCCTGTTCCTGTCTTTCCTGAACGATGGCGATCCCATCATCAAGGCAGACGCAGGATACCTCGTGCGAAGGTTGGGGTGGCCCATATCTACTCCGTCAGATGCATGCTCTTCTGGAGCAGACTGCCAGGGCAAAGAAACGGCACCAGTTACGGGCCTCGCAGTGAAGCCGTCAACCCGGTTGTTTGTACACTCGGGCAGCACGTTCTTATTGGCACTGGACGTTGATTCTCCTTTAGCAACAATTATCAAGGAAGTCAGTAACGAGGAGCTGGATGAGGAAGCGGCAATGTCGTGGCGAGTACACGGAATCAGCGTCTACAGAGCAAGAATAGAGTCTTGCCAGGCTGGCCACCACTGTGCTGGTAATGATATCGGTTGTCCAGACACCGATGACAATCACAAAGACGATATCAGTACGAGGATGCGCGTGAAAGAATGGGCCCATTGGTTACCAATAATGTTTCTCTAGATGCCGGCTGCTAACGTTCAGTGATCTTCCAGCTACCGGACATGTAAATCATTTTTACGATAACAGCGACCGTGACATGGAGATGAGACTCTATGCAAACGGAGACCGGGCATGTAACAAATATTTTCAAAGGTTTCGCCCAAGGGCTCGTCGTCAGATCAAGCATGAGATCCACGGCAGCGGCTTCAATGAGAGAGAGGTGTATCGATCAACACAGCTGCATACAGCGAATACAAGGTTGTTGGGAAATGCACCTGCATTGAGATTATCATACTGAGTTATTTAACCGCGTTGAGTTGCCCTGCCCGAGCACCAACACTACTCCCCCATATTGACAGACGTCGTAACACAAGCCTGCTTGCTTGCGGTAACTTTGAAACAGTTTCAGCACTGATTGAGCCGTTTGCCCTCCCAAGGTGTGGAAATCACGTCATGTCCCTTTATGAAATAGCAGGGGATGCATGAACAGCTACGTATAAAACGACGATGTTCACGGGACACGACAGCGCTAGTGATCGTGCCTATTACTATGCGAGAGCAGAGGAAATTGCCAAGTGCATCTTTCCACGTTCTCAGAGATGCTAGCGGTGAGTAAAGTCAGATGGAAGTGTATTATTTCGAAGCGATCGACGACTCACCACAGCGAAACGGTCAGCAGCCTTCTAGCGTACACCGTGGATTGATATCACTCATCCAGCTACTTCGCTTACCCGCGGACGCATGAAGAAAGTTCCTCGAGGCTTTTGCAAGACATTGCAAGCAAAGCGGCCTTCGATGAGTCTGATTCAGGCCATGCTTCAGCCGATAGACAACGACCTGGCCAGGCTTACGGAAAAAACGCTGCCCTAATGCCATGAGCACCTTGCAAAAGCCCCTCTATTTCGCTGGAGTGGTTGTATCTCACAGAATCATCATGATGACTAGAGAGCACGATGAGGGGTTTTTCGCCAGCCTATTCCGGGTCGTGCAGTACGTGGTGCCGCAAGAAGGTCCATTGAATGCAGAACCTAGGAAACGTCAGCAGTAATCGACGCGCGTGTTCTACTGCTGGTGAACTGCGATCAGCCGCAGAGGAGAGGACGTGATGACATGACGTCGATGGTCAACGAAGCGTCGACGAGAACGGGTGATGGAACCTAGTGATATCAGTAAGCCTCGTACAGCCTCTCAGCATCGCAAAGCAGGAAGTCCAAGACTGAGCATGACAGCCAGTATTAAGAAGCGCTACGGCTGTCCTTGAAGAGGAGAAGCCATACGCAGGTGGCTGAGCGTCTAGCGACTCGTCTTCGAACATGACGGATCCATCATCTTCGGCACTGGAGTCCAACAAAATCACAACTAAGGACAGTACAGTACTCGAACGTGACGTGATGATGCCCTTGCTAGCCACGTGGCTAGAGGATACTCCATCGAATAATCAGTAATGCCCATACAATCCCTATTGATATGAGCTAAGAAATCACAGAAATCTTAGAGTTCCCGTAGCGCAACTGCTCGCCGAGTTGCAGAAGACCTACGCGACGGTGGATAGCACAGCAGCCCAAGCGACAGAGTACTCGCACGCAGAACGCGCTCCAGACGAAGAACATCCACGTCCGCGCCAGCACAACCAGAGTTCCGGTAGCTCTGCCTCGGGCCGGGTAAATCACTCGCCCGTGTTATCACCAGCCGCGGCAGAATTTTGGAACTGGCTTAACGCAGCGCATCCCGAATACGCTTCTCCACCAAACATCGTCGGTGTGACGAGCGGAGAGCCAGAAACACCTGCCTCAGATGAGACATACGAACCATCGGATGAGTTACCGGACTACGCGACGCCGGTTGGAACGATCATACCAAGGATTGAGGTGGATTCACTTGGTTCCTCTACATCCCCCCGTTCTCTTAACTCGGAGACGCCCGAGGGGCCTGTTCGGGGGTGTCAGATAGACGCGCCGCACTGGGTTAGACACGTAAGCGCACGATCATCGCCATCGCTGTAGACTGGCGCCGAAGATGGAGCTGGGTGCAGAGAGTTGTGGATGTCTACACGGCGCAGTCATACGGTTTCGAGATTTGTCTACAAGGGACGCAACTGATAGAGAGAATACAGCTTGTTCGCATGAATCGCTTAGACTATCTATCTCTAATACTGTAGCTTTTGGCTTCTCGTTACGCCGTGATGCTCAAGAGGTAACGCAGCAGCTACTTTCTTATACTGTGTCCTTGGTTGAATTGACCTCTGGCGCTACATGGACATGTCAGCAATGCGAAGGTCACTGCTTCTTCGGCGACATTAGATATAACGCGTCGACAACAATCAGGAGCTTCGCTTCACGAGTAAATTCCACGACCTTTGTTGAACGTCGGCAAGTCCATCAGGCACAAGCAGCACCTGCATACACCCATTGGCACTATCGAACCAGGAACAGTTCTGTATGCCATGGGTCTGCTGTGCTGCGCCATTGTTCGACCACCGTCTTTGTCATGGAAAAAGGACGGGTCGAGACTCTGTTCTAAGGTTTGGCAGGAGGCGAGCATCACTGTACATCAGGAAGTAGAGCTAGAGGTGTTGCATGTTTTGCTACAAACAATCGCGCAGCACAAGCAATATTTGTACGTCTTGCTACATCCTTTTGAGTAAAACCTTCATGTAACCTTCCTTCTTTGCACACTCCCGTGGAAAACTTCCTTCTTTGCACACTCCCGTGGAAAACTTCCCGTTTTTGCCTATGTCGTGGACGAGCTCCTTGAACGAGTCGAAGCACTTCACCGCGACGTCCGGATTTCGGCGGTGATCCACAAGGCTATAGAGGTTCACGAAGCGGGGCTTGAGGGCCTGAAGTCGGTCAGGAGAAATGAGTAAAAACTTGTTCGAGAAAGGGCAAAGCTTGGTGCCTGCATCTGTCGACGCACGCTCAGATGTATCGCCAACATCTGCAGACATATCGAAATTGCGGTATATTACGACAGTCAGGTTCCTGTAGATGGATTCTGTTCAAAGCCATGGGAATTTCTCCATTCTGACTTACCTCAGGTGAAGCCCTTGTTCGGTATGGAGGAAGGGTATGTGTACTAACAGGTGGAGCGAGACTTCATACCTCATGTAAATGTACTGATTCCCGAGAGAAAATTGGAACACAACATGGGCTGGTGTCCATGCCCTGTCAAGGACTGAATACGAAGAACGTGGAAGTTCCTTGGCCAGTGAGACAATCCAATCTGGTCTTCCGCTTATGTCGTTCCATATGCCAACCTTACGACGGCCGACGCTGCATCTTGCGCACATCGTAGCCCATACCTGTGGACTACCGCAAGCTGCTTACAAAGCTAGGAGCGACCGAGAGTACCGTATGGTCAGGAAGTTGAATTATCTTGTGGGTCGTGAAAGTGTGTCAACCGGGGTATGTGGCTGCAGAGATGCAGACGACCCTTCCTCTCCCTGACCATGCCAGCGCAAAACATTGTGCTAGTCAGCATAAGCGGTTTCAGCGTGGACGCAATGCGGGATTGAGAATCGAGGTGGGCGGTGCTTTTTGATCAACTAGCCTTACACTTTCCATTCGGTCTCGTCTTGTGTTGCAGTCACAGGCAATACGAGCGAGATAGATTCGATCACGGAAGAGTGGAGCGACAATTCATTGCGCAAGAGACTTACTTGGAATTTTTTTTATCACGGCTATGATGCATCCCCACCTTCCCTCATCTCTGTTCGTACAATGCTGCTCGAATATCCAGTATTGATGCCCGAACGGACGCCAATACCAGGTGTGTAGGGCTCAGTCTTCCCTCCGCGTAGCAGACTTCTGTTGTTCCCCCCAATCCCGATGCGTAGATCACTAATCTGTTTCTCGATCTTAATCCACTGCCTGTGGAAATACTGTCGTGGCATCGACGGATAGCTCGCGGCGGCCTGCTGAACCACACCGAGGGAACGTCTGCCTCTCTTTCGACCATCGAGAACGATGGGTGTTACGGCTCCGAGAACCATGGATGGCCAGTACGGCGAGCAAGAGTCGTGTGTGATGATACGGATGCACGCCGCTTCTTGCGTCAGGCTAAGCACGAGTCGAAGCGATCTAGATAGTGTTGGTCCATCTGCGCGCGTTCTTGATCGCTCGGACTTCGCAGGGCTGGCAGCAAACAGATTTTGTCCAGCCTTCACCAGAAAGGTGCTGGCAAGGTGGGAACCAGGAGTAGAGGATTTGACATGGACATCAACGTTGTGGATGAGCCCGCCTACATGTAAACTGACACCTGGTACTTCCTCGGCCAAAGAAACCTCGATTTCGGCTGCACTGCTACCAAGAGGTTCCATGTCCAATGTGTAGTTTGCGTAGAACGTCTGCAACAGTTCATGGACGAAGCCCCTCTTCCACTTGCTTGGATATTTTCGTATAATGTTATGGTGATCATGGTCCCGGCTCAGTTCCCAGTATACTTTGTCTCTCAGCTCACGCGGGAAGAGTTCGTGGAAGCGAGCGCAGAACCTCAGGCGCGAGCGCATAGCCTCTCGCAGCAGGACTTGCATGCCACAGACGCCTTTCGACGCAGCGATACTAGCAAGAGCGTTGGGCCGAGGGCTCAAATCAACGTCCATGTATGTTGGAGGCAAGCGAAAGACGTGCCTTGAGTCGCGAAGTCTCCTCTGGCTAGTAAGTCGCTCCAACAAGTGTCTGACAGGCGCAGCTGAAATGAGCGAGACCGTGCAGCCGATGTCGGTTCATTCGACGAAAGCTGACCATGACTAGGCGTCACCCTTCTGAGATACTCTTTATGAGCCTCGTGAGAGGTAAGCAATCTTTGACCTAGGCATATCGCTTACGACGTTGGCAAGCAACATGACTCCAGGGAGTCTCGGCTAGGAAATCTTTGATCTAGGCCCATGCCTCTCAGCGATACACAATATTGCCATTGCACTTGGAGCTGACCGTAATGGTCGCCGCGTTTTTTTTTAATCACGTAGGGACAGGCCTGGGCCTATGTCAGATGAATGGTTCTGATGGAATGCGCGCCTACGTCCTTCTACCGCTTCGACAACCAGCTCTTATTTAGAGCCTTTGGGCCATGGTCTCATGTAATCAGCAGCCCTACCCTCTCGCGAAAGATACTCACACGACGCCCAATCCACGCCGATGATGCCGTCCACTCAACCGTTTAAAACGATTGTATTCGTTGACATACCCGATCCCGACAACGTTCTCATGATCCTATACGTTCTTGCGGTTTCCAAAGGACGAGTCGCAATCGTACTCTCGCTTCGGATTGTGGATCTGAGCGTTGTGCGCTACGGTGAGAAGTTCTCTGAGATGAGAAAGAAGTTTGGCTTTAAAATCATGCTTGACCCAATCAAGCAGGATAACCCGCCGCAAGCAGAGTTGCTATCAGTCAGTTCAGTCAGTCCGGAGGTCTCTGGACTGACTGAACTGACGTACCAAGGTCACTGAACTGGACTGAACTGACTGCCAAGACTTTTTGAACGAACGAAAACTGACTGACTGAACTGACGTTGACCATATCTGCGGACTGACTGGACTGAACTGATTTACCTGACGTTAAACTAATTTAACTAACGTTAAACTGAGACAACTGCTCCTGTATTTTTGAGACTTCTTCCTCTGATAGCGTACAAGCTAGACTAGAACCTGAGGTAGTTACTGGCTGTATACCAACCCTTTTCCAGCTCTTTAAACTCTGTAAAGCTGAAACAAGCTCTGGCTTCATATGCAGTCTCCGCGTGCCTAACATGTCGCCAAGCTCGCTGAAGGTCCGCTCGCAGTCTGCTGCTGCCGCCGGTATTGTTAGTACGTTAATAGCAAATTTTAAGAGTATAGGGAACTGCCCAGTAACTGACTCCCAGTATAGAAGCGGATTAAGAGACAGCCAGTCTTCCTCAGCTAACGCTGGTTGCTGCTTCCAGATCTTATACTCATCCTCTGCAAGGCTTGCCTCTACCTGCTGTATGCTGTGCTTAATAGACAACTGTAGAAAAGCAGACCGCGACGTTGACAACCCAAGCTGGGGCTTCTTACGCGGCGGTGTCACTGTGCGAGCTGGAATAGCTGCAGCGTCCTTCCGCCCCTGCCACATGCGCAGGAACGCCCGGTGGTTATTATTGAGCCAGCCATCGCGATAGTGGACACCATCACGAGCAGCAATGTGGTTGTCAGGCACCTTCCAGAGCGCTGAGAGGTGGTGCTTGTAGTGCGGGTGGAGTACTGTAGCAGTGTAGTAGACAGGCGCGTCATCAAATTCCGCGTAGTATGCAGCAAGCTTGCTATGCGCAAGGTTGATATTTGTGACTAGGTGATCTTCAGGCGCGTCTGGATCTTCGTAATTCACATCCTTAAGAAAGCCAGCCTGGGCCAGATAGTCAGCAATTTGTCCTAAAGATGTAATTTTAGGTGCATACCTCCGTAACGCCTAAAAAGAACCGTCCAGCGAGGAGACCAGAGTAGTTGTTCACCAACCCCATCAACGTCATGACCGTACCCCAACTCAGCAGCAAAATCGCCATCCAATAACTCGGCTTCATCATCTTCAAAACGATATTACTAGGTACCTCCAGGAGCGTATACGGCACGAAGAATAGGGTGACAGCAGTGTTGTACTGCAATGTATTATCCGGCATCTTGAGGTCCTTCGTCATGCCCGCGATCTTCGCATTACCAACTACATTCCAAATCAGCTTCGTTCATGCATTCGATAGTGACGATAGGACGTACTGTTACTCCGATCAATAAACGCAACAAGATACAACAGCGCAAGCATAGGCACAAGCCTCATATCCACCTTCCTCAACACCCTATTCGCCTCCGCCTCATCATCCACAAGCTGCGCCTCGAGCTCGTTATCCTCCGACACAATCTTCTCCGCATCCCCAACACGCTCAATCCGTTGATTCTCATCCGGCGTCAAATCACCCTTCATCTCCATCGTCGCCATCAAAATCGTTCGTCGCAGACCAAATATCGTTATCGTAACTCGCGAAGCCTTGAAAATTTAATTCCCAAGTCTCGCTACCGGTAAAAGAAAAGGTACCAACCACTGAAACCTATGAAAAAACCCCTAAAAAAGAGGGCGACGTTGCACACTCTTTAAACCCACCCACACCCCTCCTCGGCACAACCCGCACAGCTTAAACCCGACGGTGTATCAATGTCCCACTCACACACAAGTCACACACACAAAGAGACCCACGCACGCACGCGCATTCTCCCCATGCTACCTTACACCACACGCTCTGAATGGCTCGTCCACCTCGCGAGCGCATTGTCTGGGGAAGCCGTAGCGGCCGACTAGTGCGTTTGCGGGGTAAGTCTGGGTAAAGATCGTCGCTTTTGGCGGGGATGCAGGATTAGCGGTGACGTAGAGAGGGTGTGGTTTGTTGGGGCGGTGGCTGGTTTTTGTGCAGAATTCTGTGGGGATGGGGATGGGGTTGGTGTACTGGGGGTGGGTTTGGATTGCCGATTCAAAAGCCGTTGTTGAGGTTGAGGGGGCGGGTTTTGTGGGAGGAGGCGAGTTGTGGTGGTTCGGGGTGTGTGCAGCGGGTGTGGTTGTACGGGTGGATAAGTGGGTTGGGGAGATGTTCGGTGCTGGGCCGAGTTGTGCAGGTTGGATGCAGCGTTGCGGTCGGTTAGGATACCGATGGGACGCGTTAGGATTAGGATTTCGGATGGCTGCGATAGGTAATTCTTGTGCATTTGTGACGCATCGGATGTTGTTATGGACCCGGTTGAAGTTGTGTTTAGCCGCTAGTCGGATACAGAGTTAGTGAGAACTTCCGAGAGCGCACGGCTAGGAAGAACACTATACAGCTATCCTATAATGTGGATGCAAGCTTCTGCCTCAAGCTTCTGCAGCATGTGTATCACATTATCCTGTTGCGTTCCTCTCTAGATGTCTGATCTTTACGCACGGCCTCAATGACTGACTGAGAGCTCAAGTATATTCTACAGATGCATCTTGTCCATCGTCTACTACCATAAACAAGTGATGATATGCTCCAATATAACCCAAATCGTCAGGGGTAGCCTCTCAAGCGATTACTTACCCAACACTTGCTTATAGTACCTACCCATGTCAATACATCCCCTCCACTCCTAACCTCCGAATCAAACCGCTGAAACAATCCTCCCCTCCTCATCCCTAACATACCCACACCTCTGCATCCTCCTCCTACAATCCAGACACCGACTCCCATCCCCCGTATTAAAACACTCCTCAATCCCATAATCCCTGCACTCGATACAACACACTAGCTCCCCCTTCTTCCTCATCTCCTCCCTCATTTCCTTATCATCAATGACCCGATAATCAATCCCATTAAATTGCCAAAACGCTGCGGAATCATACATGGGTTCTTCAACGGGAAGTTCCTCGCCGTGCATGAAGGGGGGAATGTATGCGACGCCACTGGGGAAAGTTTCACGGGTTACGAGGAAGGACGCGTGGTACGTTTGGAGGATGCGGGCGATGCGGTAGACAGAGGGGCGGTCGAAGAAGAGAGAGTTCAGAAGGTGGGATTGTTCACTAAAGGAGGCGGCGGTTTGGGCGAGGAGGCGGAAGAAGGAGTGGTCGTGGTACTTTAGTTGGAGTTTGAACGAGGGGTTTAGAGTGAGGGGGAGGTGTTCAGTGACGAGGGAGGTGAGGGAGCGGAATGCAATGTCTGAACTTGATTCTAGGTCGTGGCCGGCGTTTAGGGAAATGGCGGCGTCGACCATTTTCAGGGTTTTAAGGGCGGGAGGGAACCCACCGTCTTGGCGGAGGTAGTAGTAGAGGTGCGATTCAAAACCGAGTTCGAGATACTCGAGGTTTACGAGAGAGCGTAGTTTGGCGGCGCCATCAGGATCGTTTCGGCGGGGTGTCATGTGGGCGACTTTACCGCCGACGTGGACTAGACTTTTCAGGGAATCTGCTTGCTGTTGCAGTGCTGTGAGGAACAAGCGGGATGATGTGCGTGTTGCTGCATCCATGGAAGGTTCGCATTCGTCGAAGGTGAATAGTCGTTCGCCAATTGATAGCTCCTTCAGCGCTTTTGGTAGACCGAGGATGACCTCTAGGAAAGGAACATTGACATTGCATTCGACCAAAGTCAAGGACTGCAACGGTGTCCACTTGCGACCCTTCTCTGCCAGCAACTCTGGGTCGAGTTTCCCATCAAAGTTCAAACATGATAGAGTAATCTTGCGCAGAGTAGGATGCGCAAACATGGCTACTGCGCGACCGAGCACAAACTTCATGGTCCCAGCATTATGTGCATGCAGTGTTACTATCAAGATTAGCAAACCTGCCTTCAGGCATCCACGTGAACAGCACTTACACGACTGCAACACAGGCAGCGCAAGCGGTATATCGACCCTAGGATATACCGCCGCAGCAAGCAAATTCGTATAATCGATCCGCGACCATCCATCAAAATACATGCCTCGCCTCCACTCCGAGTTATTCGGACAAGGCGTTTCAATGGTCAGGTGACGCAGCCTTGTCATGAAGGCCATGAAATGATTCAACTCTTCTATCCCATCCCTATACTCATCTTTATACCGAATAGCCAGCTCTTGAATAAAATCCATACGATCTGCGCGACTATCAAGCGCAGTAGCGATCCGCCGTGCATGATCACCCTTGAGCACCAGCAGCGACCGCCAGATGTAAGGCTCGATCAGACCCTGAAATCGCATGCATGTTGCAGCAAGATTACATAGCGTCTCGTGGGCATCGATTTGATCGACGATACTGAGGAGCAGTTCGTCGACGAGCGATAATAGACCGCTAGGGGCAAGCCCCATTTGTGTGACGCCGGGTTCTTGCCGCGCCATTCTGAATATGTAGCCCGAGTGGCGTGTCTTGCGCTTCTTAGCTCCCGCGAATGAGATGTTGGGCATACAGCATATCCGAGATTGGGAGGAGGTGAGATTGGTGTTGCAGATTAGATTAGATGTAGTGCCGATATGTTGTGTTCGCGATGTTCTTACGTTGACTCGTTGGCCGATGGGGCCGATGTCGAACGCGGTCCATGAGATTCGCGGCTAGCCTAGAAACATACTAGTCTTTCACGTGAGGCTGCTGTCACCCTTATGCCCGTTTTGAGGATGCAACAACGCAAAGCCGCAAGACAATCTCATGCTTGGTAATATTTTTAAAAGATTCCTAAAGTATAAATCTAGACTAATTCACTTGATCCGATATGTAGATAATGCTATCTGGCGACAAGTCTACATATTCAAGAAGCTAGAAACTGAACATGTGAACATGTCGATGCAATCGGATCCTGCCTATATCTTTACAGGTACCTTAGATTATCCTCACACATCTCAGCCATATTCTTCAGTCTTGCCTTCAATCCTCTAGTCTTCCTTACCCTCAAGCTTCCTCTTATTCATCACGCAGAAGTACAAGTGAAGCACTATGTAAATCGCGACACCCAGCGACCAAAGCCCAATCGTTGCCCCGTATCCCGGGTAGAAAGTCAGACTTGTTTCATTGCTGACCAAAAACGGTGCAACGACACCAGAAAAGTTTCCGACGTAACTTGCAAATCACATCACTGGCGAATGCTCGCTTTCCGTATCAAGGGTTATTGACACTGATCCAGGAGAAGGCGGCGCCGGCAGAGGTCTAAAGGCCGTCGCACAAGTCGATCGTGATATTGACGTGTGATACCAAATCCGTGTCCACGCCGAAATCTAAATCTTGAGTATACTCATCCCCGTAGGTCGCTCTAGACGGAAGCCTGGTAGCCGGAGAAGATGACCCCAAGGAGGGATGGAGGCCAAGAGACGTTGCATCCCTACCCAGAATACCGTTCGACCGGTGCTAGTCACGCTCATTCTTGGTGCGCAGGTTCTCCGCACGTGGCTACCGGGCGCCTGTTGTGTCCGAATTCGCAGATAAGATCGTATATATCCATGGCATCTTGTTATTGTGCCCTGTGCACGCTCACAAGAGCCTTGAGGAGCTCTTCGACCACCTGGACACCAATAGTGATCTCTTCCACAGACGTCAGGTAAGGTACATGAAGAAACACTACCGCCCTTGTACCGTACAGCTTTTGCATCTCTAACATGCTGACATAGTAGTTGAATCCACAGACGTAGTTGCCCACATCATCGCTCAGCTGAACATCCACTGGAGTACCTTGGTTGCTTTTTCCTTTGCCCTTCGGAGCCTCGTTCGCCGCATCTGATAAACGAAGAAAGAAACGTGCACCTCGCCATCTAGCCACGACAGTTTCGATATCAAGGGAAGTATGAAGCGACGGAGCCGCTTTACCAAAGATCTTCTTATTCTCAGCACGGGTGAAGACCCGCCGGTCGATGTCGGGGATATCGTGATAGCCTTCTCTCTTTGCGCTCTTTTCCAGTTTGAAAACACCTGGCGCACTATCAACGTCCACGCCAATGTTCAGAACGAGGTCGGGATTGTGCTCAGCGATCAGTGCAGGAATTTGAGCGTGGATCTTGTGGTATGCTGCAGGCAGAGGGCCATTAGGTACGATTATGTTGACGTTCTCGCCATCAATGTCGGCCATTTGGTTCGATAAACCTTTGGCAATTGACCACGACGGGTTGTTTGCAATATCTAGAAATGGCTGAATGCTGTCAGAAAAAGGGAAACAATGTGCATGGGTGTTGACGGACGCCGAAGCCTGTTATGAGGACTTTTGTTGTAGTAGTCATGGTCAGTACGTGAGAGTTGCAACACGATGATGGGAGGCGTGGCTTATACTGAACTACCTCTGCGTGCGCCCTAGCTTCAGTTCAGCGGAGGGCGGCCATCAGGCCTCCAGGACGAACGGGGTGGATGCGGCTCTCATGCATGATGTCATTTTTGAGCCTCTGTACGCGATAATATGATCACGAGATGAGGACTGTACCAGAAGCTGGCGCTGATTGAGATTACTGTGATAAGCCTGGGAGACGGAATAGACATCAGCCACAGTGACAGGAGTGCAATAGTACAGTAGTGGGGGCGACAAAAAAGAACGTCTAGAGTAATAAACGGTGCACTCTCGACGCATACGGGCTCAGCGTCTAGAAGGAAAAGATAATAATCAAAACAGACTCCAATGTCTTGAAGGCTTTAGGGCAAACGAAAAACTGAAATATTGCAGAAGGGTAACGCGTGAGCATGACCAGAGATGACTGTCGGAGGCGCGGTAAACATCAGCTTGCTCGGGGTCGGGAGGTCGAGAACTTACCCCGCTAGCGCGCTATGCAGGTCCGATGTGCGGGCGGTGAGCTCAGACCCATGAAGGCAGCCGTCAATAAAAGTAATTCTCTCGCATTGAGTCACCAGCAGCCATCTCACGTTGCCATGCGCTGAAGGACACAACTCTTCCCTCCCCAATTGCCCCTTCTACACTCGTTGCGTCCTGCAAACTGCAACTGGTGGTCGTTCCTTCCTTTTTCGCGACGTCTGACTCGCAACCAGACAGCCCACCATGGCGACCAACGGAACACCAGCAGAGCCCACCCGGGTCAACATCCTGGGCAAGGACTCGATTGTCGTCGACTATGGCCTGTGGCAAAGTTACATCGCCCAGGATCTGCTCACCAATATCCCCTCGTCGACGTACGTCCTCATCACCGACACCAACATTGGCCCGCTCTACACACCCACCTTCGAACGCGCATTCGCTGCTGCGGCCTCCTCGCTCGCCTCTTCCCCACGTCTCCTCACATACCAGATCCCGCCCGGCGAAACCTCCAAGTCGCGGAGCACAAAAGCTGCAGTAGAAGACTGGCTGCTATCGCAAGGATGCGTGCGCGACACGATCATCATCGCTCTGGGCGGTGGTGTCATTGGCGACATGATCGGCTATGTCGCAGCAACATACATGCGCGGCATCAAATTCGTCAATGTGCCCACCACACTGCTAGCCATGGTTGATTCGAGCATTGGCGGCAAGACAGCTATTGATGTGCCCGCCGGCAAGAACCTGGTCGGTGCGTTCTGGCAACCAGAGAGGATATACATCGATTTACAGTTCTTGGAGTCGTTACCGAAGCGTGAGGTCATCAACGGCATGGCTGAGGTGGTCAAGACGGCTGCTATCTGGAACGAGGAGGAGTTTACGACATTGGAGGGCAATGCGAACACGATCCTTGCTGCAATCGATCAAAAGCCCGTGAACGGGCGCAGGAACTTCGATGGCATCGCAGGCATACTCAAGAGGATAGTGCTGGGTTCGGTACGCGTCAAGGCTGAAGTCGTCTCTGCAGACGAGCGTGAAGGGGGACTACGCAACCTGCTAAATTTTGGACACTCAATTGGCCACGCTTACGAGGCGATCCTCACACCTCAGATCCTCCACGGGGAATGTGTTGCCATAGGAATGGTCAAGGAGGCCGAACTGGCACGCTACCTCGGCGTCCTGGACCCATCTGCAGTCGCAAGATTGACCAAATGCATCGCAAGTTACGGATTGCCCACATCGCTGGCCGACAAGACTGTGCGGAGACGATCGGCTAACAAGCATTGCCCGGTTGACGAGCTCATCAAGATTATGGCTGTGGACAAGAAGAATGCAGGCGCAGTCAAGAAAATCGTACTATTGTCAGGTATTGGCAGGACTCACGAGAAGAAGGCAAGCTCTGTTGCGGATCGCGACATCAAAATCGCGCTATCTCCTAGCATTTCTGTTCGACCGGGTGTTCCGTCCGACCTAAACGTGACCTGCACACCTCCAGGCTCGAAGAGCATCTCGAACAGAGTACTCGTACTCGCAGCACTGGGAACTGGTCCATGTCGCATCACCAATTTGTTGCACTCTGATGACACCCAGGTCATGCTGGATGCGCTTGCTAAGATGCAGGGCGCCAGCTTTGCTTGGGAAGACGATGGCAAGGTGCTGGTTGTCACAGGAAATGGTGGCAACCTCAGGGCCACGAGCAACGAGCTCTACCTTGGAAATGCTGGTACAGCTGCCCGCTTCCTCACTTCAGTCACCGCTCTTTGCCAGCCGGTCGAAGGCATCACATCTACCATTGTCACCGGTAATGCACGAATGAAGGAGCGACCTATCGCGCCGCTTGTTAAGTCTCTCCGTACCATGGGTGTTGAGATTGACTACGTTGAGAAGGAGGGTGGTCTTCCGCTACGCATACAAGCATGCAGTGGATTCGGCTCCGACTCGTTCACTGGCGACATTGAGCTGACTGCGAACGTTTCCTCGCAATACGTTTCCTCTATTCTCTTGAGTGTGCCGTACTCTAAGAAGCCTGTTACACTGCGGTTAGTTGGTGGCAAGGTCATCTCGCAGCCTTACATTGACATGACCATTGCGATGATGGCGTCGTTTGGAGTACAGGTTGAGCGATCAGCAAGCGACCCGAACACCTACCATATTCCTAACAGACCATACACCAACCCCGAAGCATACGAGGTTGAGAGCGATGCAAGCTCAGCCACGTACCCACTTGCTATCGCCGCTATCACAGGAACTACTTGCACGGTACCAAACATCGGTTCTGGATCACTTCAAGGCGATGCACACTTTGCGATCGAGGTTCTGAGGCCCATGGGTTGCAAGGTTGAGCAGTCGAAGACTTCAACCACCGTGACAGGCCCTCCCAGAGGCGAACTGAAAGCTGTCAAGGAGATCGACATGGAGCCGATGACAGATGCTTTCCTTACAGCCTCTGTATTAGCTGCTGTCGCATCGTCAAACGGGACCTCGACTACTACTCGCATCTACGGCATCGCTAATCAGCGAGTCAAGGAATGCAATCGTATCCAGGCCATGGAAGACGAGCTCGCTAAGTTTGGCGTGACTTGCAGACAATTCGACGATGGAATTGAGGTTGACGGAACAGGGTACCAGCTCGAAGCGCCAAAGGTGGGAATTCACTGCTACGATGATCACCGCGTTGCCATGAGCTTTGCAGTACTTGCGTTGGTCGCTCCTGCCCCCGTGCTCATCCTGGAGAAGGACTGTACTGGCAAGACATGGCCCGGATACTGGGATTCCCTCAACCAAATCTTCAAGGCGAACTTCGAAGGCGTGGAGTTGTTAACACATTCGCATGGTGGAAAAGCTGCATCAAAGAGCCCAGAAAAGTCAATATTCATTATTGGCATGCGAGGCGCTGGTAAGACCACAGCTGGTGGGTGGGCAGCGCGTACTCTCGGTCGACCCTTGATTGACCTGGACACCGCACTAGAGGAGCATGTCGGTATGACCATCCCGGAGCTCATCGGAGCGAGAGGCTGGGAAGGCTTTCGTGATGAGGAATTGCAATTACTCAAGAGAACTGTCAAAGAGAAGCCTACAGGTCATGTCTTTGCTTGCGGTGGTGGCATCATCGAGACACCTGAAGCTCACGACGTGCTAGTTGATTGGCGCAAACAAGGCGGCATCGTCTTGCTAGTGTCGCGAGACATCATCAAGGTGGTAGAGTTCCTGCAGATCGACAAGACCCGCCCAGCGTACGTTGAAGATATCATGCCTGTTTGGCTCCGGCGGAAGCCATTGTACGATGAGTGCAGCAACTACCGCTTTCACAGTCAAGCGCTGGAGACGGCTGGTCTGGCAAGCACCCAGACTCAGTTTGCTCGCTTCCTAAACACCATCATAGGCAAGAACTCCGTACTGAAGGCTTTGAAGAAGAAGAAGCATTCCTTCTTCGTCTGCTTGTCTGCACCTGAGCTACATCCTTGTATCCAGACATTACCTGAGATGGTAGTTGGAGCCGATGCTGTTGAGCTGCGGGTCGATTTGCTAGTCGATCCAAATGGCCAGGAAGGGCTGCCAACACCCGAGTTTGTTATCGAACAGTTGACAATACTACGAACAGTTACAACTACCCCCATTATCTTCACCATTAGGACGAAGGCCCAGGGCGGCAAATTCCCCGACACAGCATACGATGAGGCACGCGCGCTATACTGGACCGCACTGCGACTTGGCTGCGAGTTTGTTGATCTGGAGATGACAATGCCTGAGGATATCCTACGCGAAGTGTCCGAAGGTCGTGGCTTCTCGGAGATCATCGCAAGTCATCATGACCCCAGATCCGAGCTCAATTGGAGCAATGGTTCGTGGATGAAGTACTACAACCGCGCGTTACAGTACGGTACTGTCATCAAACTTGTTGGTGTGGCCAAGTCAATCAAGGACAACTACGCACTCGCCGAATTTAAGAGCTGGGCCGATACTGCGCATCCTGTACCCCTCATTGCTATCAATATGGGTGAGCACGGCAAACTTAGCAGGATACTGAACGGATTCCTCACACCTGTCTCGCATCCTCTCCTCCCTTCTGCGACGGCCCCTGGCCAACTTTCAGCTGCCGAGATCCGTCGCGGCCTATCCCTTGTGGGCGAGATTCCGTCCAAGAAGCTTTGCATTTTTGGTTCCCCCATATCCCAATCCCCGAGCCCGCGTCTCCACAACAAACTCTTCCGCGAAACCGGTCTTCCCCACGTCTATGGCCGCTTCGAGACCACAGACGCAAGCTCTATCCGCGACATTATCCGTGCTTCCGACTTTGGTGGTGCAAGCGTTACAATCCCCCTAAAACAAGATGTGCGCCCTCTCCTCGATGGCGTCGGCCCGGAGGTCGAAGCCATTGGCGCACTCAATACAATTGTACCCGAGGTCACTATCGACGAGACTACCGGACAGGAAGTCACCCGCCTAATTGGTCGCAACACAGACTATCTAGGCATGATCCTGATCCTCAAGAACGCCGGCGCACTCTCCCAATCCGGCTCTGCCCTCGTTATTGGCGGCGGTGGCACAAGCCGGGCAGCCATCTACGCCCTACACGAAATGGGATACAGCCCCATATACCTCCTCGGCCGCAATACTTCCAAGATGAGCACCCTTGCGTCCGCATTCCCATCTACTTACAACCTGCGCCTCATCTCCGCCCCGGAGGAAGTCGAAGCACTGGAATCTACGCCCGCAGTCGCCATCGGCACAATCCCCGCTGACCAGCCCATCGACGCAGCGATTCGCGAGACGCTATGTACGCTGTTCGAGAAGGCGAAGAAGGGGGAGACGGAGGCCCAGAAGCTTGGTGGACCGGGCAGGATTCTATTGGAGATGGCGTATAAACCGGCTGTTACGGCGTTGATTCAGTTGGCGCAGGATGCCGGGTGGAAAACGGTAAATGGACTTGAGGTGCTTGTTGGGCAGGGTGTGCATCAATTTGAGTATTGGACGGGGATCAAGCCGTTGTACTCGGTTGCGAGGGTGAGTCTCGATGCTGATGATGGAGCTTGAAGCTGTATTTGACTGACATATTTTAGGATGCTGTGATGAATTCAAGCGATTAGGTTGGGAAAGGCTAGAAGAGGCAAGGGTGGGTCTGTTGTGGATTCGGAATTGTCTCAGGTGGCATACATACACTTAGATACCATACTGGGTTATTCAACACAAACTCACGAGCATGTTGAAGACATTTTTCCACGTCACCTAATATGATCCATACCTCTTGAAACCAAATGTTTCAGCGCTGTCTTTCATATATCATGTCTCGCCCCATTATTTCCTCACTTATATCACTCAACAGCAACAGCACTACATGCAACTCATTTCTCCCCAACAAACAACTCGCACCACGATCCTCTTCCCCAAACAACAAGCATCAAGCACCCAAACAATCAAGTCCGCAAGCAACACTTTCCAAGTAAAAAACGATAACAGACCACGGACCCTTTGGCCTCCTCATACTATTCCCACCCCTCACACGCTACAAATTCTAATCTCATAGCTACAGTAACGCAAAACGTCGAGACACGGACGTATCTCTTCTTACCGCGTACGGTGAACACAGAAGACCACAAACACAGTCTGGCTAGTAGAGACGGGAAAGCGAATGCAGACGGGGATGGAGGACAAGGGGAGGAGAGGCGTTTTAACCGTGCCGAGAAAAACGGCGATGAACTTGGTTTTTGAAAACGAGGCGGTCGAGGCAGATGGACAAGGACTATCATGGTTAGAAGGTGGGGATACAGTTTTTGAGACTGAGACTGAGTCTGAGCCGGGATTTGAAGTTGGGGAGAGGGGAGATGGAGGACAGGAAGTATATCCGTGTTCGCTAGGGGGTGGTGTGGGGTATGGGAGTGAAGAGGGCTGAATCGGAATTGGAAGCAGAAGTAGAGAGGCAGAGGAGGAGGAAGAGGAAGAAGAAGAAGAAGTTATCTTTGGATACTATACTGCGCGTCTGGGCGATTGGGTTTGGGGGGGAAGGGGTATGGGGAGAAGGACAAGGGGATTAGATGCAGACGGTGAGGCGGATGAGGATGGGACGGGTGATGATGAGGGGAGAGCGAGGACTGTACATTGTACGCCTACATCTATTCCTAGTCCTAGTCTGCCGTCTACGCCTGATTCACCTTCTGCAACGCGTAGTGCAGGGCGGAGTGGCAGGCGTTCAGGAAGGGATGGTGATTCGTCTGGGATGCTTAGTGAGGGGAATTCGCAGACGATTGAGAGGAGTGGTAGCCAAGGGGAGTCAATTGACGAGGAGAGTGAGGGTGAGGATGAGGGCAATGTTTTTGCAAAGAGTTATGCTGAGGATGAGAAGAGTGATTAAAGGGAATAGGTGGGTCGGGAGGGGAGGTAGATAGAATTGTATTGTGTTCGGGTACGTTTTATTTATGTTTACTTGCCAAGGCTCAGTGGGTGTGTGTTCTGCATAGGCATTTGCAAGATAGCTCAGACAATGTCCGCGAGTGTTGTTGCCGATGATTTGATGTGGTTGTGCACGTGAACGTATCGCTTACTTCTATGTTGATTTCGAAGTAATGAGAGAAAATCGTACTGATATGTGAGATTTGAACACAGTGATAGAATTGTACCTATTCGAGGAAGCAGTAGGGTGTGGCATGAGGTCTACCTAGGTAGGTAAAGGCGGCAGGCGCCAAGGCCATGCCAGCTCCTACGAGGCAGGAGCACATCTTGTCTTGACGTTTACTTTTGACACTCACAAAGCACAAAATGAGAGTTGCAGTCCTCATAGGCCTACTTGCCGGCGTCAGCCTTGTTGTTGGCGACAATGGTTGTTCGAGGTTCGTATTGCACTCTCGCTGAGCGCGTGACTGCGTCACGCTTGCCACCGTGTTGTCAACGACATGAACTAATTGGGTTTTATAAAGCCATGATCTAGACAGCTTCTTTTCCGTCAATAAAACTAGCTTATGCGCTGTGGGTGGATCCGGCATTGGTGTCGCTGCTGCAGCACCACCACCCAAGCCCCCACGCCCGCCACCTGCACCTTCTAAGGAACCACCACCTAAACCTGCAAGCGACGAACTGTGGACCAGGTGTTCAAACAAAGGGTGTACCCTCAACTGGGCGATGCAGGCCGAAGATTCTGCTGTAGGCGCTACCTTCCAACCCCCGCGCAACACCGCCCAGTCTCCATTCCAGACTATCGACGATATGAAGAAGTGGTTCTGGTTCGCCTGGCCCCGAGAGAAGATGCATGATTCCTTCAAGGACCTGTACGGGACTTGGGGTATTGGGTGGGCGCTCGAAGAGTTGGGCATTAATTCATACATGTCTGACTTCGAAGGGGGTAGCAATTCATTGTATATCTTCGACCACAGGGACTTGGACCCTGATGCGGAAGACACAGAGAACCAGTGGTACGAGGTAGATGGCAAGTCGTACCGGGCAACAGCCGCGAGCTATTCATTCACGCTCAATTGTGAAGATGGGATCATCATTGCTCTGTCTCGCCAGAGTCCGAAATGGGCCGGTCAGGATAGAGACCCGGCTGTGCCGGCCGATTTACTACCAAAACTCAATCAATTCTCTGATATTGCCTGGATCGGTAAGTGGATTTGATAATGGGTTTTTGCAATGAAGCACTGATCAGTGTAGGATGGCAAAAGATTACGCAGGAGGAAAACCATCCCATCAAAGATCTCCGTTACTTCCTCACTGTCGGCATCGTCAACGATGAATCTCAGGAGGTCATTCAAAGAGCAATGGATCAAAAGCCTTGGGAGCAGAATGGATTTCCAGGCCACACTTTCGCGCGAGGCGAACCAGAGTTCTCGGCACTGTTGGGTAAGTGGGAAGATGATGCCAAGATCCGGTCTATGCTGACCAAATAGGCACGCCGAATGTTCAAGGCTTCGCCTACTTCCTAATCCAGCACAAGGCGCAATTGGGCAACATGTTCATCAGCAAGCTGCAAGTCTTCAGTGGTGATACGGCGTCCAAGAACCCCTGTATCCTGGTGCATGTTTCTCAGCCAGGTGCGGCCACGGGTGCACAACGTGTGAGGGCGGCACGGAGGGATAGCGGTGTTGATATGGCGAGGACGCATACGGTTCAGTGGTAGACATTCAGCTGGGTTTTTTGTAGCAGCATCGATCCAGGTTGAGCGTAGACGTGGAGCAGCCAGAAGCAAGGACTCAAGACGAGGACTAAAAGGATATAGTTTGGTGTCCAGTGCGCTGACATGTCGTGAGAAAGTCGATGTTGCCTGTCTGAGGTTGTCATCCTGCTCCTGCCCCTTGACGTGACCAGGGTTGTAGTCGCTCCTTCTCGTGATCACTTTCTGGAGTACACCTGTCCATTGATCTCCGTCTTCGACTCTCTTCATCACATCACCCTCCGTCCACCACTCTCACACCAACATGGGAATGCATGGCAAGTGTGGACTTTCGCAAGAGTCTCAGGTCCCATGCATAGAGTCGCTACTCGCGCTAACCACATGCAGTGCCGAGGATGTCGCAGCTCCTGCACCGTCGCATTGCCAGAAACCGCGGCGAATACCGGAACAGAGAGGCTACTCGGCCTCACATGAACGTCTGCTCAGTCGAGTACGAAGCCAAAGCTGCTTGAATATGGGCCCCAGCCAATGGTGCTGCTGCCCTGAGATGAAGATGGCGTTTAGACGGATCCATCTGCCCGCACATGTTCACGGTGAGGGGGAACGCAAACAAGACCGCGTCGAACATAAATATGGCGCATGCCTCCGCTTCACGATGCGCCCCCGGATCTGCGTTGCTGCATGCACTGTGCAACAGTACACCACCCGCGCGGCCAATCTGAAGACTAATCTTTGGGCATTGTTAATGCGCCACAGCCCCTCGGCTCCCAGAGCACGTCATACAGCCGTTGCGTGCCCCGCGTCGCAGGTAAGTACAGATGGCGCATGACGCCCACGCCGCCCGCCCCATGAGCCCGCAGTAATATCTGCCGCCGCTTTCCAGCAATCAATGCGCGTCCACATGAGGCGCGCGCAGGACAACAGCCGCTCCGCCGACTGACCTGCTGCTTGCGGTTCTAGGCACCGTCCAAGCTTGGGGCTCTGGGAGGGCTTAAAGGGTTTTCCATGCCTCCTCGGCTCTCGTTACCCCGCTAGCGACTCCATCAGCTAGCTACCGCCGTCCTAGCTACCGACTCTCTTCGCCGTACTGCGCAATCGGAACCGCGGCCGGTAGCAACTGCACCTTCCAATTCTCGTCCAGACCCTCACACCGAGGTTATACCCACGATGATATCCTCCATGAGGCCGGCTACTTCTGCCTCCGCTGCTATCCGCACTGCATCCTCTCTCGCCAGACTTCCTCGACGACAGACCTGCAACTTTGCGACCCGCTGTCTAACTTCACAGACTGCTGCGAAATCGGCACAGTACTCCAACACTCGACGAGCCACCGCAATCACCTCGCCAGCACCCAGCTTCTACTCCCAGATATCACAGCGCAGGATGGCGTCCACTACCGGAATCAAGAAGATCAAGGTCGTCAACCCCGTCGTGGAACTCGACGGTGATGAGATGACCAGGATCATCTGGCAGGTCATCAAGGACAAGGTACGAGGGGACATGGCATTTGAACCAGGACATCCGCTGACAGGCGTAGTTTATCCACCCTTACCTCGACATTGACCTCAAGTACTACGATCTTGGCCTGGAGTACCGTGATGAGACCAACGACCAAGTCACAATCGATGCTGCCGAGGCTATCAAGAAGTACTCCGTCGGTGTCAAGTGCGCGACCATCACACCCGATGAGCAGCGAGTGGAGGAGTTCAAGCTCAAGAAGATGTGGCTCTCACCCAACGGTACCATTCGTAACCACCTGTATGTCGAGAACACCTCTTTTGAAGTTACACAGCAGCTAACAGCTTCCCCAGCGGTGGAACCGTCTTCCGCGCGCCTATTGTCATTCCCCGCATTCCTCGTCTAGTACCCAGCTGGAAGCAGCCCATCATCATCGGCCGCCACGCGTTTGGTGACCAATATCGGGCCAAGGACCGCGTTATCCCCGGTGAAGGCACTCTCGAGATGGTCTTCACCCCCAAGGGCGGCAAGCCCGAGGTGATCAAGGTCTACGACTTCCCCGCCGAAGGAGGTGTCGCTCAGACCCAGTACAACACCACCGAGTCCATTTCTGGTTTCGCACACGCTTCATTCAAGATGGCGCTCGACAAGAAGCTGCCACTGTATATGAGCACCAAGAACACCATCTTGAAGGCGTACGACGGAAAGTTCAAGGACGTGTTCCAAGAGATTTATGAAGCGCAATACAAGAAGGACTTCGACGCTGCCGGAATCTGGTACGAGCACCGTCTGATCGACGACATGGTCGCACAGATGATCAAGAGCGAGGGCGGCTACATTATTGCCATGAAAAACTACGATGGAGATGTTCAGTCTGACATTGTTGCGCAAGGTTTCGGCTCCCTCGGCCTCATGACCTCCGTACTCATCACCCCCGATGGCAAGACCTTCGAGGCCGAGGCTGCCCACGGAACTGTCACCCGTCATTACCGAGAACACCAGAAGGGTAACGAGACTTCCACGAACCCTATTGCCTCCATCTACGCATGGTCGCAAGGTCTTGCTAAGCGTGGCGAGCTCGATGGCACACCTGAGCTCGTGGTCTTCGCTGAGCAACTCGAGAAGGCTTGCGTGGACACCGTTGACATTGACGGTATCATGACTAAGGATCTCGCGCTTGCGTGCGGAAAGAAGGACCGAGGCAGCTGGGTCACCACAAATGAATACCTTGATGCGGTCGAGAGGAGGTTGAAGACAAGCCTCAAGGAGAAGCTATAAGTGTGCAATTCATTGCATTGAATCAATATCGAATCAGCGACAAAAGCAACTTTTTAGCATCTGTCGCATGTGCGTGGCGTTTTGCTTACTTGTATCCAGGAAGCAAATTTGAAGAAGCTCGTCCCAAATCCATGCACAGACTTGGGTGGAGAACAATGGCCTGTGCTGTATATCGAAATCCAAGCTTCCTCGTCAGCAAAGACAAAAGACATAATTGATGTTCTTCCAGATTTGCGACAGCTCGTGCACCATTTTCTCATGTCTCACAGCATCATGCGCGTCGGGTGAATTAGTGGATCTGTTTGTTACACACGTTGTTCCAAACAACAGTTGCGACCTTTGATAGCGCGTCGTTTGGTGTACTAATATTCTTCTCATGATCAGATCTGGCCTCCAAAGCGGCCCTTACCATTGCAACTCACACGGGTCACATGACAACAGCTTTCACTTACGCTCAGACAAACAGACCTGATATGCATGATACCATTGGCTCGCCCTCTAGGGCGCTCCCCTTCCGAACGGATGAGGCACCAGCGGTATCAAAAGAGAATACCGATCCCCATTGCACTCCACCATCTTCACCCACTAAACAGCCACGGCCATCAACCCCCAAATCTACACCACTGCATCGGCGTTTCCTGAAAGAAGTGTCGATGTCGCCTGCGTCGCCCGGGACACCGGCGACACCACCGCGCACCCCGAGTCGTAATCAACGCGACACTCTAACCCAGGGCAGAGATAGTCCGATCAAAGTCCGCCCAATACCGACTAAGCATCGCGTAAGCCCTGCTAAGTTGGAAATTGGCCAGAACGGCTTCTACTTCTCTTGCGAGATACCTATGAGTAAGATCACGCCAAAGAAGCAAGCTTCGCCGCAGAAGAGCTCCCGAGCAGGGACGCCTACCAGGAGGACGCCAAGCCCATTGAAGAACGAAACTCCAGTGAAGCGGAACCCCGCTAAGGCGTTGTTTGGGACCCCGACAGGGAAAGCGAATGAATGTGCAAAGAGTCGAGCGGGTACGCCGGTGATGAAAAGCATCGCAGGCGACATCCCGGCGTGGACATCAAGCAAGGTACATCCTGCGGAGGCGTTGGATCTAACGTCGGAGCCATCAGCACCACTTCGCATCCCACCTGATTGTCTACTGGATATTGGCAAGCAGGTCGTTCAGCGTACCGACATTGAGGCTCCCGCTACCGCATTTCACCAAGCACTGTCGCGGCCTAGCAGCGCGCACTCAGCAAAAGACTCACGATCCGAGAACATCGGTCACATGATGGCGAGGCTCACCTCTGGAACTTTCAAGACACATGACTGGGCACATACGCATCAAACTATCGATCCTATCAAGTCGCCAGCACCTACGCCACTACGGATGGCTTCGCAGAAGTTTTACTCCGTGGCACCACCTGCTACCTTGAAGTGGAATGTGGAGGAGCGTACAGTAGTAATCGATGAGCCTACGAAGAACACTGGAAAGATGTCCTCATTACAGACCCAAGAACCGTATCCACTGGGTAGCAAGTACTTCGATGAAAGCAAGCGTGTCAAAAGCCCGGCTTCGAAGTCGGGAGTGATGGCAAGTCCTAAGGTGAACCCCGCTGGCCCAAAGGTCAGGACCAAGAAGGTGTCGCCTCTTCAAGGTGATACTACTCTTGACGATATGGCACAGGTACCACCCTCACCTTACACTGAACTACTGTTCCCCGGACCGGGAACAGGATTAGATCCGGAGGCAACCAACAACTCATCATCACATCGATCAGAGAAGCATCTACAGTGGCGAGGCCCAATCTTCTCCCCAACCCAATCTAAATATCGGCGCACAAATCAGCATCGACGCGCGGGTACAGATCCAGAAGTCTACCTCGCCATGCAAAAGGACATGGCTTCTATGGGTGAAAGCCTACGTCGTTCCATCGGTTCAGTGCTCTCGTTTAGTCGGCCCAACACAAACGAACTACCTATCATGTCAAATACAATATTCATGCAAGAGTTAGAAGCAGAAAAGCCAAAGATTACGACTGAATTGAAGGCACGAGGACGATTGACCAGGTGGAACACAGATACACCAGCCGTATGTCCGGCACGACCGGATACGTTGTTGCGAGAGAAGCCACGAGCTGCCACTTTGACTGCTCCTGGTATACCAATGTGGCAGCAGAGCCGCGGAACCCCTCGCGTACGCGTGAAAACGAATTCTACCAAAGACGTCAGTGAGGTTGCCGCATCCCCTGCAAAGGCGGCCGTTGTAACACCACGATCACGTCCCGTCAAAACAGCACTCGGGAAGCTTTCGAAAGCACCAGCAATTCCAGCGACTACACCGCGTCGACAACTACGAACTGCTGAGCTTGCAACTACTCCTGCCCGCCCACCGTTTAAATCACCCGCTAGGAAACAGACCCCAGCTGCTTCACCTGCAAAAGACAGACGCCGCCCTCCCGCCACCCCGCCTGGTGTATCGAAACTCAAGGTCCTTCATACCCCAGCGCCACGAACAAAGCCACTTCCAAAAACCCCGATGTCAACGCGCAAACCTGTTCCTAACACTCCGCAGCTAGCAATGATTTACAATCAAACAAAGCCTCAAGCATTAGCATCGTACGATCCCTCCACTGACCCGCGTCCCTATGAAGAGAAATTCGCGAGTGCTGCGGATATTGCAAAGCGAGTCACAAAATGGCATAGTGAGGACCGAGAGAAAGCAACAACGGCTCTTCGCCAGGGAAATTTGCCTACCAAGACACCTAGCAAGACTCCGAACAAAGCTACTAAGAAGGCTATGGGCGTGAAAGATGTAGCAACAACAACAACAACGACAACAACAGAGGAGTCAACCACACCAGTCGGCTCACCAACCAAACTCCCCATCCGCATCGCTTCACCCAGCAAACTCGCTCTTCGCATCACCGCCAATACCCCCAGCGCACTCACTCCTCCTACCCGTCCTCAACCTGTAACTCCGCACAACCCGAAACTCAAGCTTCAACCATTCAAAACCAACACCGCAACTAAGCCCAACGCCAAAACCGAAACCAAAACCAACACCAAACCCGCAACCAAGCCCAAACCAAACCCCCCAACCAAACCATTCAACCCCCGCACCCCCATCCGTACCAACGCCACCCCCTCACGCATCGCAGTCATAGACCGCAATGCGTTTCGCACGCCGAGTAAAGCGATACAGAATAGCTTGGATAGGGCGATTGATGAGAAGATTAGGGAGGATAAGAGGGCTGGGAGGGAGTTTGTGGGTCGCTTTTAGGGGGTTGAGAGTTGGGGTAGTAGAGGAGAGGTGGGAGAAATATAGAAGCATGGGGAGGGATAGCCTGAGAGGAGGGGTGACTAGGGGAAGGGGAGGGGATTGAGATGGTTTCAGGGAGGATGGGAGGGGATTGGAATAGGGATTGGGACGGGGTAGTGATGGGGAGGGGGAAGGAGTCAGGATATGGAGTTATCATGTGAAGCGGGTTATGGTATTCTGGTGTATTCGCGTTTTGGCAAAGGATAAAACGGAGGGTGTTATTGGAATCAGATCATAACATTCTTGATTGTATTTATTGTAATATCAATTCTTAAACCGGAAAAGCCACCACTAGGGAATCCAGATCAACAAAGGTAATTGTATAGGTATTTGTAATTGCAGTTTACAATAAATTCGCTTACTAAATTTACCCATGTACATGATCCTAATTCATACGTGTTCATCACTCTTCCCACAACAATACCTATCTACATAACCAAACAATCCATCCCCTGACTCTTCGCCCCCTTCTCCGTCGTAGTCTTCGCACATGTCCTCGCCACATCCTCCAACACCTGTCTACACAGTTCCCCCGTAAGCGCACTACACTCCGCATAATGATCACACAGCATCCTCTGCGCCGCCTGTAACCCCTCATGCGGCATGACGCTCTCCCCCTTCCCCATCCTTTTCCCTTCTTTCCTGCCTTCTCCCCTGCCCACCCCATCTCCCATTACACTACCCTGTGCCCCCGCACCACCCTCAACCTCCCCCACCGTCCACTGCTTCCGTAAATCCCTTTTCAGCCCCAACACCATGACCGGTAGATTCTCATCATGATTGAAATGCGTATTTATCACCGGGAGCCACCGCGTGCTTAGACTTTCTAGTGAGGGCCGCGACGCGATGCTGTAGCAGAGAATGACGAAGTGGGGACGCAGCAGGATGTATGAGGTTGGTGATGCGGTGTCGTAGAAGTTTAAGCGGTAGGGGCGGTTGTAGAGGGTTATGTCGAAGGCGAAGGGTTGGGAGGAGTCGTGCAGGGTGGGGAGGGAGTAGGGGGGTGGTGGGTCGGATGCTAGCGATGTTGAGGAAGAAGAAGGGGGTGCAGGCATGCCTAGGGTTAGGCGGCTGTTTGGGTTGTTAGTTCATGGGTCTTTTTTTTGGGGGTGTGGGGAAATTGTCGTAGGGTGTGTATGGATGTTGGGGGTTGGACGTACGAGAGAAATAAGGACTTTCCGACGTCGGCATCGCCTAGAAGGAGGACTGTGATTTCTGGAATATCTGGGGGTACAGAGGCGTAGTCCATTGTGGGATGAATTTGCCTGGTAGGCGTTGTGATGTTCACGGCGGCTTCATGGTGGTTGTGGTGGTGGTTGCAAGATGGCACGCGTCGTCTCGGCGTGGAGGTCTAATCGGCTCTTATCTAATCTTAGCGCGTCAAGGCGGCTTCACCTTCACAGCTAAAAGTCAAACTAATCTCCTACGCTACAATATACTGTGTCAAATCAACATACTACTACTATATAAGAACGTCGTACTCGTGAGAGATATGTGGTCAATGGAGGTAAATATCGTTATTTCCTTGAGAGCCTGAGAGCAATTATCGGCATATTGACTTGCGTCGTGGACGCAGAAGACGTTCATTACAGGAGAGCGACATGAAGCCAGTTACATGTAGCGACAACGTACATAAAAGCACATCCAGTCTAGTGGGAAAGCCGGGTATTGCTAAAGATACGCTGCTGGGGCGCAATGCAACAACACGTACAACCAAATACTGGACTTGGTATGACGTCGAGTGTGTCCAAGCGGCACTAACTTTAAGGATACTAGCGCGTTCTGGTTGCACGCGACCCAGACCTCCCACGTCCGCGCCGCCATTCTCATTTACCAAGAATCCATATAGTATTATGGAATCAATTGCAAGGTAAACAACATCACCGCGAGCCCTGATCCCAATGGTCTTCTAGGACCGACGCCATCGTCCATCCATGTGGCGAGTCACGCCAATCTTGAGTAACATGTCACGGCTCGAAAATCGCCCTCGCCAAGGACGCCTCATTATCCTCCATCACCATATACCCGGGTGATGGGTTCTGATTCCAGGAAAGAACGATTGCCTTCCGTACTACTAGGCAGCAAAGGCCACCAAGTTCGTTATCGCAACCGACCATATGAGCGGGCCAAGGGTTTTGGTGTCTTGGTATCCAACGAGCTTCCTCATTCAAATTAGCTTCAATCCTATACAACGATGTTGGTACAGAAAGCGCTCTGGTTCGAGCGTTCATTGTTTGTGTATATAACAGGGACCCTAGTAATTCTGGGTTCGTCACGACTTGCCCTCCACCTCTATCCTTTTCCTACAACCCCACTACATTATGAAGGTTTCTACACTGCTTGGCCTTGCCGGCACTGCCATTGCCTCAGATATTCTGAGTGTTGCGTTCTATGCCAAGGAAAAGAATCAGCTTTACGATTTCATTTCGGCCAACGGCGAGATTGACTATGGCTGCAGACCTGTTGTCATGGCTGCCGAGGGAGAGCACAAGCTTCACGCAGTCATCTCAGAGGAACACTACGACCACTTCAAAAGGAATCTGGACCCTGAGGTTGTTCGCGTAGAGACTCTGCACAACCTAAACAAGCGTCAGACTGCTACCGCCCCAATCGGAAAAGGTGACCGCTTCAAGGGTGGAAAGGTCGCACCCAGAGGCCTAGGGACCAGAAAGCCCAGCGAATATGCTGCGATCCAGAGTGCTGGTATTCTCAATGCTGATGAAGTCTACACGGCTATGAAGGGTCTGGAGAAAGAGTATGGGATGCCTCTGTTCACGACTCCCCATAAGACGTTTGAGGGTGCCACCGTTATCGGTGGGGTTGCCAACAAGGCCGAGAAGCTGAAAAAAGATAAGCAGTATATCTACTTTATCAGCGGTATCCATGCCAGAGAGCGAGGCGGTCCCGACAATCTGATCTACTTCATCTCCGATCTGCTCTACGCGAACGAGCACCGCAAAGGCCTTACCTACGGCAACAAAACCTTCTCCAACAAGGACGTAAAAACAGCCCTGGGAGCTGGAATCGTCTTCCTTCCAATGACCAACCCCGACGGTGTGCGTCACGACCAAGCGAACAGCAACCTCTGGCGCAAGAACCGCAATCCTGCCAGCGCCAGGCCCAATGAGCCCCTCAGCGTAGGTGTTGATCTGAACCGTAACTTCGACTTTCTATGGGACTTCCCCAAGCACTTCAACTCAACTGTTGCTCCTGCTTCCACCAACGCCTCATCTCAGGCCTTCTACGGCACCGCGCCCTTTTCCGAAGCTGAGAGCAAAAATATTGCTTCCGTCTACGACCAATTCCCGAACATCAGATGGTACATTGACGTCCACTCCGCCGCTGGAACACTCCTCTACTCCTGGGGCGATGATGTCGATCAGTCCCACGACCCCAAGCAGAACCTTAATAATCCCGCATACGATGGTAAGCGCGGTATCGTAGAGGACAGCGGTTACAAGGAGTACATCGACCAAGCCGATTGGGACAAGATCCGTCTTCAAGCCAATCGGACGACTGAAGCCATGTCATCTGTAGGTGGACGAGACTATGTCCCGCAAGCAGCCGTCGGCCTCTATCCGACGTCTGGTGCAACGGACGATTATGCGTTTAGCAGGTGGCACACCAACAAGAACGTTAACAAGGTCTATGGATATACGCTTGAATTCGGATACCCTACGAATTTTTACCCCACGAGCGAGGAGTATATCCAAAACATTATTGATACTAATGCTGGTTTTATGGAGTTCATCTTGACGGCTGTTGAAATTGGACTCAAGGACTAAATTGCTAGATAACACTGATGAGATCATGAGGAAAGGATAATGCGGACTAAAGTAGCACGATTACATTGTATAACATGAGCGAATGCAATTCAAATCTATGGTTGTCGCAGTCTCATCTACCGCGGGGAGACGTATATGGAAGGCTCCAGCGCCAACATGGTGGTACAAAGAGTGGAACAGCCATGTATACATGCTTACATGTGCCTAGGCGGTATTGGTTCTTCATCATACCATCTCAGTGTTCATCTCGTCTGCTCAAACATCGTCGCGACCCGGAATTAACAGCGTGGTAGCCCCATCTTCACCATCATGGCTCTGATCCGGGGCTGTAAACGCAAAAATTTGGATCCCATGCTCAATCCCTTGCTCAATATCAACCCCCATATCCAAAGCTTCCGAATCACACTCAATCCCTAAATCCTCCCACTCATCCTCCTCATCGTCAATTGCACGCTCCAACTCGCCTTCCCCATACTGGTGCCAACATTCCTCAACCCCAGCCTCCACACCCTCCTGCCGACGCTTCTCCTCCCAATACGCCTTAAGATCCCTTCCAAATCCCCTCCAACTGATCCCAACTCTTCTCCTCGGATGCCCCGCCTGCTTCAACGCAGCCCACCATCCCCAATACTCTCCTCGATCCCCAGACTCGCCATTCCTCACCCTCTTCATCTTCACCACCTCTTTCTCCAAATCCCCAACATGATGAAACAACTTCCCGCCATTAACCCGCCGCTTCTTCCGCCCATTCACAGTCCGCCTCGGAATCTTGATCTTGAACAAGATACGTGTATCCACAGGCCTTGAAAAACAGAGCCATTGCACTGTGTTCGCAAGTGCCCCTTCCTCGGCGGCACCGGTGCGAAATCCCAGCGCAGAGCCGTCAGTTGGGCCATGGACGTGGAAAACTGAGGGGAGGTAAATTACTTCTGTGCATCCAATTGGTGTTTCGTCGCCCTCGGGTGCGGGTTTATTGCGCAGTGGATCAGAGCTGTAGAGAGTGGCAATGTAGCCGTGCGCCTTGCGTGTCAACAAGCGTGTGAAGGACTCCAAGGGGAGATGGGAAGACGCGTAGTGGAAGATTTGGAGGGTGGATGTGTAGTTGTTATATTTGCGTTGGAGAAGTTTGTTTGTGCCTTTGATGATGAGGGGGACCCATGGTTTTGGGGCGCGTGGGCAGCGGGTGCTGGGAGTGGGTGACGGAGTGGGGGTGGCTCCTGAGCGACCTGGGCCATGGCCATCTTCAGCTACTTTCGCTGGTTGTTTTTGGGTTTGTCTAGCCATGATGCAGATTTTATGGTCGGAGGATGGCTTGTTGAGGAGAGAAGGAGTGGAAAGGTCATGGCGCGCAAGTCTGTCGATATATAGTAGAGCGTCTGTTGCTCAAGATTATCACCGTGAACTTTACGCCTAGTACGTGTCCGTGCGTGAGATGTGGAGGGGACGTGAGCGTCTTTGGCCTATTATGGTATATTCACAGTGATGTGAAAGTTGCAGCGTATGTAGTCTAGGTCCGTGATCGGAGCCTACCCTAGCCTTCACCAACTTCCACACGTCCGTATATATGCGGTGGCTTTTCCTTCTTGTTGTCTTTGAGCCAATCAACTGTCATCTCCCAATCAGCATCCAACTCGTCTTCGTCAAGAGACATCGGGTATTCTTCATCGTCTAGACCTTCCTTGGTCTGTCTTAAAAAGAGCGTGGTTTCAGTGCGCTCTAGCGTGCGCTTTCGCTGAACAGCAAGCTTGTGAAAAGCCTGAAAGAAAGCGTCACCGGATGCGCATAGATCTATCCAAACCATTATTGGAGTTTTTCCCCACTCAATACAGAGTCTGAGCCTGTCGGTGGCTACGTTGGGATCACCAGTATGGTGGGTGGAAGCTGTAGGAATTGCAGGTGATTGAGTTAACCGAGACGTGTCGATATGCGTCCTCGGACGAGCAGGATGCGCAGCACTCGAAGCAAGCGGCTGTGAGGGATGCTGCTGGTTGAACATTGGCTGCAGGAAACTTGGTACCTGTTGATGTTGTTGAGATGGCTGATGTTGAATAGTCGTGGTGCTGGAGTCATCACCCGTCATATATGTGGCTGAACGATGCCAGGATGCTGCGGGTGGAGCTTGCGTAAAACCGTGTGTATTTCCTGAGCTACCTCGGGAGAATTGGTTCGGGTTACGCGGTGTTTGTAGAGCACTGTTGGGTGTAAAGCCTAGCGGAGGCGCATGTTACATCAGCAGCGTGACCGGGAGTGAGCTTTTCAAGGAAATAAGTACATACCTGTTGGTACCTCACCGCTATCCTCTTGGCCGAGAAGAACATCTATATCGAGCAACTCGCCGGTAACGACGTAGAACGTAGTTTTGTGTGTCATGTCAGAGCCGGGCCGGATCCAGGTCAGACTGATGGAATCAGATACATGTACCAGTATGTGTATACCAGGCGCTGTAGACCTCAATACGGGTATTTGAAATCTATCTATAGGTGCAAGGTTATCGTTGAGATTTAGCCTATCAACGACAGCCATATGGATCACACTATGGGGTATTGGTGCATGCCTCACACGAACCATCTCTTCCTCAACACCCGTGTCGGTATCGGTCAAGATCTTGATGTACAACCTTGGACTAGCTTCACCTTTGGAAGAGGTACGTGAGGCTTGAGACGCCGATCCTGGAGGACTGAGAGGGCTGGTAAACGGTGGATGTGCTGCGCCGAAAGAAGGGCGATGCGAGGATTTCTGCCTTGATGGGGGGGATCCGTGGTGATGAGAATCAATTGGCGATGTCGCAAACTGCCCTTTTTGGATGTTCGAATGTTCGAAACCCCGGAAATGCCCACTTTCAGACAGATACGCATTGATCTCCGCCTGGACTCTTGGATCGTCCTCGAAGTGTCTCACGAGGTAGTCAAACGCTTTGTCAGGATATCGTGATATGAACTCAGTCACTGTCACGCGTGCGCCTAGGTGCCCGTGATTCATAATGCACAGCCGAAGTAGGAGCCCAGAGATTGGGGACTAGTCCGCGCAGTGCAAGCAGGTCGCCGCAGAAGGGTGCGCTAGTCCGGGCGGGGTTTTCTCGATGCGCATGTCTGCGGTGTGGAGGTGAGGAATATTGAACCCTCGAGGCGCGGTGCTTGCAGGCAATCTTGGATTAATCGATCCTTGATGGTCAGCGACAAGGCAGGAGCTGTTGGGGGCTGAGTGGAAAGCTCGCGCATGCAACCAAGGCACACGCCTGGGACGTAGCTTCGCTTGACCATCCGCTTTGAGGTGACCGGTCCGGCAAAATACTCAGGCTCACTAACAGTCATGTGACAGCCTATGCCCAGTAGCCAGTCAAAGAAGCAATTCGAGATCAGGCCGCGATCTCTCTGCCGCTCGAGACACACCTGGGGCAGCCACGTCGCAAGGGCGTCGGCTTCAATTCCTTAGCTTGTCCGCCCTACCGCGCATGTCCTTCTATAGCCCCATAGCCACCCGGTATATGCACAGAAAATGACTTACGACGGCCCTACTCTTACAGGTAGATATCAAGCAAAATTTACGAATTTATTGTTCAATGTCTTCTTCAAGCAACTCCGATCGCTCTTCGCACAGGAAATGCGCAGCACCGAGAGAGACGATCGTAAGCCGAAACAACGCCAGTGGTAATGCTCTCCAGATAAACGGTGACGCTGTCGACCAGATGTGGAATATTCAAGTGTAAGAATGAACCCTTTATGCCTGGTTTCGAGCCCATGTTTAACATGGTCAAGGGAGAATGTCTACATAAGTTATCGCGTTAAGGTAGCAGCGGATGCTGCTTGTCCCGGGTCGGGACCACCACAACCAGAAGTTTCCACCCTAAAACAGCCCAGCACTCGCAAGAGGTCTGAGAAGACCATTGAAAACGGTCCAGTATGGCCACCCGATCGATTGCATACTTGCACTGACCCGACAACAAGGGCACCAATTCGAACTTGTCAATTATACCAGCACAGAGTGTGGTACTCTATCCCAGACTGAGCGGAACCCACGAAGTCGTTCGTGCCACATTCCAGCCGTCCATCGTCGAGAACTTCATCACACGCAGGATAGTCCGAAGACTAAAGCTTGAGATCGATGGCCGTTGTCCGATCCCAAAGACTCTTTTATGGGGAGAGATGGCTGTCCCACCCATCACAACCTTCGTCGATATCGCTTGTTCTTCGGGGAAAAGTAACAGGCGTATCACGTATCGTTTCTATATCGCTCGTCGCTGCCAGTTTGATGTCTTGTTCGGCCTAGACTCTTTGGGCTCCATAGCTGATTGAGCGAGAAAAGAAGGCAGAAAGTGGCGCTTTCATTTGCGTAAGAGATCCGACGAAACAAGCACACCATTGGGGGGATCGGCCCAGAATTGGACTATCGGCTCAGCCCTGAACCATGGTGGTCAATTTAGAGATGATCGTCATTGGTCAATACCATGCGAACATGTAATCTTTGCTGATGTGCGTCAACTGCTGCAAGCCGGTTTGCGACAACACATCAGTGGTCGCAATACTCCAGTGATGCATGCAAGCTGCAGGCGGGTCACCGGACCAGTCGCGAACTCCTCTGCCGCACCCTTAGAACTGCGCCTCAGTGAGGGCGTCATATGGGTTCAGTTCGAAGATAAAAGCGAGCTTGCGCTGCCAAAGACCGGTCTGCAGAACGCATCGCATCTGTCCGCAACCCACGCACGTCCCTCAACTATAAATCATGGTATGTTTTCTAGCTCCTAGGAGTCGTATGGACTGACGCAGTATAATAGGCTGAAGATCCTGTGTTCTTGGCGCCCGTTCAACGACTTCTCGAGCAAGCTTTTCGTATAATTGAACGTATTCGCAAGGCACCCAAACGTCAGAAAGCTCTGATCGATATGTTGAACCTTTATGAGAGCGAGCTAAAATGTATCAAGGCAATCATTGGCATCATCGAGGATGAAAATGAATTGAATACTCCAAGCGTGGCTGCAGAATTGGTCCGCATGAAAGACGTCCAGTGTAAACTTGCTGATTTGCTCGACCGACTTGATCCTAAGCCTAAGGGGAAAGTGGATCAGTTCGGACATCAGATTACTCATGAATCTTTGGACGAGAAGAACCTTGGTGTGGTGATGGCTGAGATAACACAGGTTAAAGACAGTCTTGTGCTGTGTGTTCAGATCTCGAACGTGGGGATCTTCAAGACAAGGGACAACCAGCTTGTGGCCCATGCAGAGGTTATCGAGCGTATCGATCTCTTCCTTCGCGAAGAAATGGGTAGTTGCAATGGGCTTCGAATCGCAACGTTACTCCGAGGACGACGTCCAGCGGGTGAGAAACCAACCATCAGTCACAGCTATGAATGTCGCACTAACAGCCGCAGATGATGGTACCATACCCCTAACTCGTGCCGATCTGAAGTCTTTGACCGGGGAAGACAATGGCGACGATAGCGCGGACGAAACACTCATTGACGATTCGGAGTTCCCTGCACGCGAGATTCCCGTCGAGACAGAGCTCCTCATTCTGCGGAACTCGGCACGACACCAAGCTCTTCAGATCAACGCTGCACTCGCGGAGGACATCTGGAAGGGTGTTAGTCGACTCGTGATACAGGAGAATGTCGCCGAAGACCAAGCTGTGCAGGTCAATGGTATGACGGTCGGTATCACAAAGTACCTGCTGGCCGAGCAAAGGGAGAGGATTGCCGGGCCGTCTAAGAAGCCTGAGAGGAAGCGCCGTGGAGCGTGATGGAGCGGTAACAAAATAAGCCTTTCTTGTCTCCATAGTCGGTCAGTCTGAGTTGAAGCATGTTTTTGATCACAATTGAAGTGCAAGCCAAGCATTCTGCACTGTGGGTACAGTGATGTAGCTAAACCCTAGCGCCAGTTTATTTGTGGCACCCTCTTGCCTCATGAATAATCTATGGTACCTTGCTTTGAGATTGTCATGCCACGTTGCCTAGGTAGTTGAATGACTTAAAATCACGCGAAGGTACAAAGCGGATGTGTCTTCGCAAATGTCAGTGCAATTTACCGCATTTTGTGCGGGATCTCTTACGCACTGGAGCAGCCCAACAGACGGTTCGTGCAAAATCCTGACATCGACGCGCATAATCTACTACCATATTTTAAGAGCAATCGCACGTGCTCATGTTTTTCTGCTCAAGAAATTACGCCACACTCGCACCAGCAAAAGCAAAGACTGCGTTCAGGTCACATGGATCCCATTGTTGCAACGTGGCTTGGTACAGGCCTTTGTCCAGGTTTCCCTCACGTCTTCTGATCACGAGCCAATCATACATTTCTTTTGCATTGCCCTATGCGAGACTGCAGGTCGCTTTTCATGTTGTTACAACGTCGTAATCTGTGGTGATGAGTGTGTGCCCCAAATTATATCGAGGAGGCTCGTTGCTCCATGGCGATCATTGCCACTTCACCAAATCAATTAGGTTACAATGAAGGTACTTAGCAGCGTGTGAGGTGTTCCGGGGAACTAAAATCAAAGAATCTATACGAAAGGCACTCGACATATGTTGTATAAATTTAAAGGGGTCATCCCTTTCCCACGGTGTGCCATCGGAAGGCCCGAGCCATATCAAGCAAAGACTATCCAACGATTGCCAATCAAAATAACTAATATTGGAGCATTTTACTGACACTCTGGGCCAAGCAACAGCCTATCAACTCTAGTGTATTCAGCGCAGGTAAGTTCAACTACACCTAGGAGTAGTAGATTATCCACCAGATATTGATGAGGTACGTAGACATGTCTTCGGCTGAAGAAATCGCCATACTCTCCGGACGCACAGCCTCATCGGCTAATGTTTTTGTGAAAACTTTCGAAATTAATACTACTACACAAAGAGCAGAACACCATATGACAAATTTGGTCTTCATGAAGGACTATTCATTGGACGAAATGGCAATTGAAGTGGGAGGAGAAAGTTGCAAAAGTTTCACAACCTTTTTCTGATGTACAATCTTTACATGGGGTACACCTCGACATTGGCAGTAAGTCATTCTTAAGGGTTGCCAGAAAAGTGACCGATTTAAAATGTGTAGGCAGGTTCATTGGACGTGCTTTCAACTTAAAGAATTCGACATCTCCCGTATTAACAGTCTCAATTAAGAAATCCCAGAGGGTGGCATCGATATATCTGAAGAAGTCTGCGAGACATTGACCAGAAAGATACCAGAACAGGGCTCGGAAACGTGAAATACAAACCACATGCTATTCATCGTGAAATGCCGCTCGGAAAACACAACTGTCCCAATCTATGCTCTTGTGGCACCCACAAGGTCTGGGATTTGACTGACTACAACTGGAACAAGTTCATGCACGACTACAAGGTCATGTCGTCGTCAGTTTGCGGACCAGGCTCAGTCTCCAAGACTTACACCTCCTCGTATTTCTTGCAAGTCAGCAATTAAATTGACGAACTATCAAAATTGTGAGTAGTTCCTGATTATGAAGAGCTCAAAATCGTTTATAACACAATCATACCTGAAAGCACTCACTGAATCGGCATCATTATTGATCTTTCATCCACCTGGGAAAAAGCCGTTGCCATAGGCTACACTACCAAAAGCGCTGATGCTCGTCCATACATTGCCACAATCAGAATCTGGGTCATCTTTTGTACCTGGAAAGTTTAGTCTGTGGAGCTTTTGGCTCTTCCACGCACTTGCATACTTTGCTAGAGCAATGTTCGGATGTACTTATCCTTATAAATTCACGATTAGCTGTCACAGAGCCTTCTTATTGAATCAAATGTGTGAAGTGTCACGACGACCTCTAAATCCTGGATCCTGGGACGCGCTAAGAGTTGTGAACTTTGATGACATTGTAAGCAGTCCAACTGCGTCCATTGGTTGGAGGCACAAGAAAATGCACGAATTCGTGCCCCACGTCAGCACATGCCAGCGCAGTGCTAAATCCAAAGGAAGCTTGCTCCATATGCTCAAGCTTGGACATGGACTTCCATCCTGCAGCCCTTGACCTATAATGTTCAGACCCAAGTTACACGCATCATGGACCTTGGAAATTGCCAAGTCGTACGGGTTCCTGAGCTAGCAGTAGACAAACCGCCTGTTTCAAAGCGCCCTCGCAAGGTCTAGCGAGCGCGCATATGAGCACCATGCCACCGCGCTCGATCCAGCACCTTGCGTTACCATGAACAGTTACCGAACGTTGGTCAGCTGATGGAACATCTCGTGTTGAAATGGCCCACGCTGACATTGACACCCTCTTACAACGACATGAGTATCACACCTCCAGCAGTGCTCTCCGCGGCTCGCAATCATGTCATGACTTGTCACCTCCCATGTGCGCCTAATCCCAAAGACCAAGTTTTTCAACCTTGTAGCACGATCGACGAAGCTGAAGATGAGGCAGACGGTTCCCACCAACACGAACCTGCAATACATAGCCTGTTCAAAACGTCATTCGAATACGGGGGCATGGCGACGCTAGGTAACCGTTCGCTTGACTTCCTCTTCGACGGCATGCTCACTGAGCAGATATAAAATCCTCGTTGATTTCGAGGTTCGTTGCGATATCCTTTTGCGCATCAAATTAATTTTTCAAACACCGATCCAACTTTGTACGACCGCGACGGACGTTCAATATGTCCTCTGAAACATCTTCTGCTTCAACGGCACCAACTGGGGTCAGTTCTTGTGTTGGCTGCCTCAAGTGTGTGCAAAGCGCTGGCATAAGAAATTGTCCCGAATGTAAGGGTCATCCCACTGAGTAAGTCGCTTCTGGCACACACACACACGCCGAACAAAAGCATTTGGAGGTGGATATTATGGTTATGGAGCTGCTAAGAGAACTGAATTGACATTGAGCAGGTATCGGACAGGGAACAAGTGTGCCTACTGCAATGGTCGCGGCAGTGTAGGCCGAGCAACGTGTCCCGGTGAATCGCGTCTCTAGACCGAGGAGGTCATGAACCGGACCTCGTAGCCGCAGCTATCATCGCCTAGACGTGGGGAGCCTTCTTGTGATATCAAGACGCAGGAGCGACAGTGTCGGGGGTCAACTGCCTCACTGCGTTGTTCATCAAGTCTCAGTTGTTTTTCCGCCGGTCTCTTTCTTATTATCCAATATCTCACTGCGCATACATGCATTAGTCAGAGCAAGCTTTGGTCATGTCGATGAACCTCCGAGGAACTGAATTTTGGTACACTCGTTTGTGATTTTTCTTCTTGGTACGAATTGCCCCTGTTGAGGAAACCCTTCATGAGTATATAAAGACAAGGCTTTGCAAATGAAACGTTACAGCGCAATGTCAGCACGAAACCATACATCATGACCAAAAAGCCTTGCACCCATTCCACGCCCTATTGAGTTCTCCCCACCTGCAGTCCCTTCCCTCCCCACGCTTTCAAGCAATCGCAACCCACCGGATAACCCTTCCATAAGCATCATGACAGGCCACCGATTTCCCGCATGAACACATGTCTCCAACTCACTGCCGAAGCCCAACTGCCGGTTCTTTCGCTAGCCACGCCACACCATGACACAACATCAAATAAGATTTGCTCCGGCTACGTGGGCCGGTCGGACGTGGCAGATCGTTCGAGGCATGTGTTACGGTGCACGGCGTCCGGGAATGTAATCAGATTGTAATGGGGATAGGGTTGGTGAGTGGGCGCCATCACAGAGGTGCGAGTAGGGTTGTGAGATCTGTCACGATGACGCTAAGCGTGCAGTGCTGGTGGGTCAGGTTTGCAACATGTGATGGGGACTGTTGATATTTTGTTCATCACTTGATACCTAGGTAGGTATGCGCCACGGAGATTTTGGATGTCACCTGCATAGCCAGTTCCAGCTATTGTTACCTTCCAAGGTTTTTTAGATTATCCTTTATTCTCCTCTTAAAGGTAAATGATTTAGTTAGTTGCCTCTTACAGCGTCAAATCCTAGGTATCATGTAGAACTCACCCATGAACTCTGAGTCTTGATCTCTGATTCTTTCCGTCCGCATCAGTATCTCCTGTTAGCTTTGTGTCTAGTCAGACCTCCACGCACAAAGTCATGTCCTAAAACTACCTCTGGTAGCTACTCAGGTGTCCCATTCATTACGTTTTGCACGTCTCAGCTCGCTGTACGGGTACTTCCTCACCCCACGCCGACCAGTCCCATATTGCGCCACCTCCGCGCCACAACCGCTCACACCACCTATTCATTGCCACATCGCCACTTCTGCTTATTTCAAGGTCTTTGTTGGATTCTTCAACGTTATTTCTAGCTGCTGTATCTCGCCCGAGACACGACGTCCCCTATGCCACCTACTTCGCCACTCCTTCCATCTTTCTACTCCACTCCTGCTCTTGTCTAAATCTACCCAGTCTCAAGTCTTCACCAAGGTAGATCTACACACGCTACAAATGCCAACCAGCTCTTCCCTCAATACCACTATCTTTAAAGTCCCATTTCACCACACCTCATCAATCCTTCTCATCACCCCTCCTGCCTCTTTTTCCGTACCCCACCCTATCTCTCCGTCTTTCTTGATCTAGCCTCATATATAGTATGGCACATCATAACGCATACAACACACACAACACACACACACAAAATACATGGTATATACCTATAATACCCTAAACTACTCCTCTATCCTATATTGCACTACACATCTCCTGTTGAAATACAAGAGGATAGGAAGTAGTTCAATAATGAACTCGAAGACATAAATTAGCTTGATATCGCAAAACAGCATACAATCATCTTGGCAGTAACATCCAACAAACACAATACGTAGATAAGAGATTACTAGCACGACACAACTACATGAAAAATAAACAAGAATGATGGATTATATGAAAATGCAATAGTAATGCGAATACCAACACAAATGCAAAATAAAGAGGTGCTATACAGATGCCAACATGCCACCTAACTCTGACCCAATAACGCCTCCATGTATGTACCCACAATAACAGAGGTGATCGAAACCAGTCCCCTTTTCTATACCAATTATACTCGAAGCATGGATACAATTAATGACCGCTTATGAGAGAAACAGGTGTATGCAAAACATTCTAATTTCCAATGTAGCAGGAAAAAAAAACCCTGAAACAACCTCATTTCGAAAAACAACAACTTCACTCCTCAGCATCAGCTTCTCCCAAAAAAAAAGAAGACACTCGCGCAAACTCCCACGACGTAACACCTACCCACCCACAGCCCTGTCTCTCTCCCTCTCACCAGCAACGCCGGTGGGGATGGTTTTTAATTACTACACCAAAAGATTAGTAAAAATTCCTCCACATAAAACGCAGACAGATGAAAACGAAAAAAGAAGAAAGAAACTTACTAAATCTCCAACGGCGCAATCTGATCAACATTATACAACCACCCACCACCCCTCTCCTCACTCTCCAACCAATCATACGGCCACACCACAAGATGTCCTTGCACAAGTTCTAGCAGCTTTTTCGCATCGTCTCGGTCAAGCATGATATCCGCATCTGTAGCGTGGAACTGTCTTGTTGAGGATTTGGTGGTTGCACGGCGCCGCGAGCGCTTCGTGTTACTGCGGTTCGGAGTGGCGTTTTGCGGTAGTGTCGAGGGGTGTTGAGCAGGTTCTGTAATGGTTACGTTGCGGGTGCGTGGATTGTTGGATGAGGGGGGAAGGGAGTTGGCGGTGGTGTTGGTGGGGGAGTCGGAGGGGATGGGTGGGGGTGGGGGGAAGGTGAAAGTTTTGCCGATTGGGGAGGGGTTCATAGGGGATACGATGGCGTCGTCTGCGGGTTCGGCGGGGGCGAGGCCGTGTTTTTCGTTGAGGGTTGTGGAAGTGGAGGGTGTGTTTGTTTCGAGGTGGAGACCGCCGTTGCGGGAGCCGGGGGGAGGGGGCGAGTGTGATTGTATGCGTTTTTCTTGGTCTTCGGCCCATTGTTCTACGCCGCCGATACGGGAATGATGATTTGGGTTCGAGGAGTCTTGTCCTGCTGTGGGAATTTTCTCGGACTGGTTGCCCAGTTTGTCGCTGAGTTTGTCGCCCAAAGCCGCCGCCTGCGCGCCAACTGTCTTACCCACGTTGCCCATCTTGTCCCCAAGTCCAGCTCCGGCGCCCGGCGGTCCTGTCTTGCCAGCGGCATCCTGCGTACGATGTTGCTGGCTCTTCTCGCCACCCTGGTACTTGGCGAAGCGCTCTGCAAATGCAGCGTACTCTTGATATTCTTTCCAAGTGCGCACGTCATTGTCGGGCATGCAACGGAAGACTTGTCGGAATAGCTTTGTGTTGTTCTCGGCAACCTGGTGCCATGTGTCGAGGAAGAAGGAGTCGTTGATCGGGTCGCGCATGCAGTCGTCTGTGACAATAGGACGACGCATATCGGCGAGGAGGTTATTGATGGCAGAGGAGGAGGCGTAGCTGAATGTGCGTTGCAGGGGTGGACCGCCAATGTCAGTATCGTCTAGCACGGGCAGAGCCGGGAGTTGGCTGAGCTGGGTGAGGCCGAGTTTCGTGGTGTCCATTCGAGGCAAACGAGGTGGCGGGAGGCCTGCGTAGCTTTCGGTTTGGTAACTCAAACCGCTGTTTCGGGTACCAGTTGTGCCGCTGCGTCCGCGAGTACGTGTTGTGGAACTTTTCTTTGGAGTGTTTTCCGCGGCGACATCAGTGACCAGCTTCTCGTAGCCGTGTTCATCGACGTATGAGTCGCGGGCATGAGCTACTATGGGTCGGTTCTTCTCCAGCTCCAACATATGATCTGCGCCCTCACCACGCACATCTTTCTCGTGCTTTTCGTTGTGCTGCACGCGAGGATCAGACGATGGTTTTTTGGTGCTCTGCAAATGAGGGTTCTCGTCCTGGGCCCAGTCAAAGTCGTGATTGAAACTGTGGAGCCTCTCGGCGCGTGCTATGAGCTCGTCTTGCATCTTATGCTTATTCTCTTCTAGTTTCTGCTCGGTGGCACGGTGCGCTGTAGGTGAAGAAGGTCCAGACGATTCCGTGTTGAAGCCAGCACTATCAGCATCAGACATCTGGCTGATCAAGTCTTCGTCGGTAATGCCATCAACATCGATACCAAGATGTTCGCGCATCAGACGCATGCGCAGCGTGTGCGGGAACTTGCCGACCTTGTACGGCTGTCCAGCCATGTAGGAGTCGAGAAGCTCAGTGTCGCGGACAACAGCAGCAATTTCAGAGTCCCGAGATCCCAGCATAGAACGCTCATTGATATTGGCAGATCCAATGATTGCAACACGATCGTCGACAATCATAACCTTGGCGTGGATGTAGAGCTGCTCGGTAACGACCATCTTGTTGGGCCCAATCTCACCCCACGATCTCAAAGCGTAGAATTGGATATAGTCTTCTGGCTCGATCCCAGCAGCACGGAGGCGGCCAAAAATGGATGATTCGCCGCGACAGATGCTATGGTACTGGCATGTCATGATGAGGCGAACGCTGCTACCTTCTTGTTCGTCAACCGTGTTTTGATATCCTGGCATTAGCGGGAGCATGATACAGGCCCTCCAATCCTCATCATTCGCATGAGCACGCTTGATGCGGTCGACCAAAGCATCGTTGATCTTGTTCTCGATCTTTGTGCCGAGGACCTCACTACTACTGATGTAGAATTGATTCTCAATGTATACGAAGTGCTCTGATGTGGCGATCATCTGAACATAGGCGTTCATGATGCTGTGCTCGACTTTGTTGGGCGTACCCAAGGACCAGGCGCATGCTGAACGGAGAATCTGAACCTCACATGTCCCGTCAAGGCCGAGGGCCTCAATGTCGGCCGGATTGAAGTCTGGTGGCGGAAGTAAGAAGGGTGTGGGTCGAGACGGCTTCCGTTGACGGAGAAGATAGTTCCATCGCTGAACAAAATGACGCGTAAGATCGCGAGCTGGCTGCCCAACAATCTGCATTCCAATGTCGTGCCAGGGCATTCTGGGGACCTTTGAACGGTCGTACATCTCTTCGTAGGGTTTATCTAGCGCAAAGAAGTCCTGAACACGAGGATTCGAATAGTCCTTGCCAGGCCATAACTGGCAGTGATCGGCGTCCTTGGGCATGTCGTCCATCTCGAAGCCCGTGGGCTTGTCATCAACTACAGCATGCTGCGGCGTATCCCATCGTCCAAGACACAAATCAACACCACCGCAAAATGCTACCGTGTGATCAATGACACAGATCTTTTCGTGATGCGACCAGAAGAACGTGTTCTGACGGATTTGATTCGGCGACCGCTGAACAAAGACATTAGGGTGTAGATCTAGTAGTGAAAATTTGGAGTATTCGGAGTCGATTGGAATGGCAGCGCCAATGTTGCGGTACATGATGACGAAGATTTTGACTCCTTCTTGAGCTTTGCGCTGAAGCAATCTGTCTAATCTCCACTTTTGGCTGATAGCCGCCGGGCGACGCAAGTACAGCTCAGGACTGAGCCACCAATCGTGGATGTAGATGACATCCCGGGCCATGCTAATCGCTCGCGAGACGTTCCACATATAGTCGCGACCATCAACAAGCCATTGCGCGTAGATCTTCTTGCGAACAGGTGCGAAACTGTCGAATCGCTGACGCTGTGACCAAAGCGTGTTCTGCGCCATGAACGAAATCGACTCCTCGAATTGCTGTAACATCTTGTCGTTCCTGGCAAGCAACTTCATCTTACGTTCCGAGTTGGAAAGTTTCAGCTGGTGATGTCCTGTTGCCGATGCCTTGGCCTCACTAGCGATATCTCTAGCCTTTTTGTCTCGTATCCGGCCAGACTTTGACTCCAACTTGAAATCTGCATCGACCAGAAAGACATCGTACACGTTCATTTCTTCCGGTGAGTCTACGCACACGACGTAGCTATGCCTGACCAAGAACCACTTAGGCCAATGACGACTCATCATGGGGATTCTTGTCCAGGCCTTACGGTTATCGACGCCTTTCGAAGACTTGATCATCATGTACCCTTCCTTGCCATGATATCCTCCCTCAGCAGCTAGTCGAACACCTAAAGCAGAGAGCTCCAGGAACTTGCACAAGCGGTTGCTATCAGGCCTAAAGATGAGGTAGGTCATGAGACCTCTGAGGTACGCCTCCAGCTTCTTCCGTTGTCGCTCATGATGGTTCTGTTTGGCTTGTGATGGCCCTCCAGCTGCGCCTGCGAAACTACCTTGACGAACTGCGGGTTGACCAGGAGCACCGGGTGCCTGTGTTCCACTTATGCTGGACTTTCGGCGTGCAAGGAACGATGACTTGTTGCGTTTGGCTCGTCCAGGACGATCAGTCGCGCTCGCATCGCCATCAGGCCCGCTGGCTCCAGCAGGATCCTCTTCCTCTTCTTCGCCCTCATCCTCCAGGCTGCCGTATCCACGTAGACCTCTGAGATATGGCATGACACTCCTCGGGAACCTCGGAAGCTTCGTCCTAGGGTCCACCTTCTCCTCTTCCTTCTCGCTCTCGCCATCTTTCGCCTTGTCTTTGATCTCTCTGACGCGATTCGATGGTCGGCTTCGGAATGAGTCTTGCTTCTCTTGGATCTTGAACTTGAGATGCAAGTTGGCGAAGTCGGTGACGGTTCTGTAGACCACCCATTTCATGCGCGTCATGCCACTGCCGTACTCAAGTTCCACACGTAGTGCAGTGTGTCGGTCGCCATCCTTGTCCTGCTTCTTGTCCATTTTTGACTTGTCGGTATCACTAATGGTAACTTTGAGCTGCTCCAGGAGGACGGGTATACGCTTATGACCATGCTCGTCGCGCTGGAACATACTGGCCAGGAACAAGGCAGCAGGCGCTCCAGCAAGCAATTCTGCCATGAGTTCTGCGGATTTCGCATGATCGACTTGACGTTCGGCCTTTGCTCTGTTACCGAGCAGCTTAAGACTGTTCTTGATGGACTTCCATTTTTGCGCACTCAGACTAGAAGTACGCTCACTACGCATCCGCCACGGTGAAGGCTGTGTCTCCCCACCAGCTCCCCTAAAAGATGTGAGGGCACGCCGTTGGCCGGGACGATGTTCGGCACCATCATCTTCCGCGTTTGGATCGTGCCTGCGTAAACCACCATATGAAAGTCCTCTGGCACTGTGTAGGCCGCGCGACCAAGCACTCTCCTTTGCTATGCGTGAACGACCCTCATCCTCAGAATAGCCTTGGCGGTCCGTCTCAGGTATGTCGTCCATGGTGCCTCGACGTAGGAATGCTGGTCGTGAGGAGGTTGGTGTACCGCTGGGCGAGTCGCGTGAGAAGAAAGAGCCACCGGTTTGCTTTGGGGTAGTGGGTGCAGTCTGGGTCCCCTCGCCTTCGCCGTCAAACCACCGCCGACTTCTTCTCCGCCTTCTCGCTGGTCTTGATGTCCCTTCGCCAGCACTCGACTCTCCATCTGCATCGGCTTCGCTGTCATGTCCGCCATCGTATCGGGGTTCGTCGCGCTCCGAGGTGGGGGAGAGCTGACCATGCGGTGACCCCTCGGGCGCAGATGAGCCCCCAGCCAATGCGCTCAGGCTGCGGCCATGTCCCTGCATAGGTGCCGCCAGTGCCCTCAGCTTGCCCATGAGTGACGAGCTGCCCTGCCTCTCGCGTTCCTTGCCCTTGGCCTCGGCGTCCCCCTCGCTGGCCTCCCACGATTGTTGCCGTGAGCTAGCGGCGAGCGGGTCCAAGGCATTGGTGTAGGTGTTGGATCGGGCGAACTGGACGCTCTTGCGCTCACGGGGGACATCAGAGTCGCCGCCATCGCCCGTGGGCTGCCGCGACACAGGCGCAAAGGGCGGGTAGTAGGAGCCCGTAGAAGCGTTCGAGGTATGCGACGAGGGTTTTGGAGCTCTGGCGGGGGGTTCGATCGTGGCAATGGGGCCAAAAGTGCCATTGGCTATGGTGACGGGTGCGTTGAAGGGAAACTCAGCAGGCTCCTTGGCCGACATGGGCGAGCCGGTCGGGGCAGAGCGCATGATCTTGGGGCCGCCATTTGAGGGAGAAGGAACATGTAGCTCCTCGGTTCCGTTTGGGGTGAGGCCTTCTCGGAGCGGCGACAGCATCCGTGGAGGCTCATCCTTGTCGGTGGCAGCCGCTGGGGAGGTGGACCGCGGGCTGCGTGTCTTGGACGACATGGTGGTGGGCGTAGTTTCAGCCACGACTTGATCAAGCCCGGTATAAGAGAGAGTGGCACGGATGAGCTGTAGGAGCTCCGGCGACTATGAGGCCGTGTCGAGACACCTGACGCCCTCGGAGATCGTGCGAGAGAAAGTAGGTATGTCGAGTTGTGTGGTTTGGTAGCGCTAGACAACCATGGCTGGCCAGAAACCGGCTGTCGTCACTGGTCACGATAGCTCTAAGTTATAGATGCACTTGAGCGAAATGAGCGGTAAGGAGCAGGTCGCGGCCTCGCTGATATGGCTCTCGACACTCTGCCAGCTGCACACGCGGCGTTGGGTGATCGGAATTAGCTGGCGACTGGCCCTTGCGGCTCTGTGGTAATCTCCCATGAGGTTTCCCCGGCGCGCTGGCCGCGCTAAAACAATGGGCGCGCCCCCTTGCGACGCCGCCTTGCTGACCGCCCGCACCGCAGACCTCACCTCCGAATGCGCCGCAGTGCTTGTCATATTGTGTGCATCTGACTGCCCGCACGGGTCACAAAATGAGTGCACATTCGCTGCACGCCCTGGTCCTCGCCTGCACTTGGAGGATCATCCGATCTTGAGCTGTCTTGTGCTTGGTTGCACCCCGCAATCAGACTGTCCACCCTCCAACCCTCTGCACGATACTGGGCCTGTCCAACTATCCACCTGCGGCCATTGCACTTGTCGCGGGACGTGTTGCACAATGGGTCTGGGCGTCGAGGCGTCTGCGTCTGTTGTGCTCAATCATCGCGCAGTCTCATCAAGCATCACGACGCATTGCCATGAGGTGGTCAGCCCTACCAAACCACCTCGGGAGTCCAGACTAACTCCGCAATTATTACCGACCAATCTTTAGACGGCTTCTTAATTTCAACCTCACTGACCTCAACACCAGCACTCACAACAGCAGATTCCTATAGACTTCAAGTCGACATGGCGGCAACACCAAATCCCCTCAAGGGCACCCACACCTCTTCCTCCCCCACAGTCTCCGCTCGCACCTTCACCATCGCCGGTATCCTCGTCACCGTCCATGGCCTATCCGAACTTTCCCCCTCAACCCAACAAGTCGCCTGCCTCTGGCTACTACACCCTCGTCTCCAAACCGCGGAAACAATGGCCCCCATCGCCGGCCAGATAATTTCAACCTACAACTCCCGCAAGCCCTCCCAGGGCCTGATAGCGGTAGCATTCGACCAACGCAACCACGGCACCCGCTGCGTCGACAAACTCCACAACGAAGCCTGGCGCAGCGGCAACCCACGTCACGCCCAGGACATGTTCTCCTGCTACCACGGTACCGCAACAGACGTCTCCCAACTGCTCGACCACCTCGAATCATACATCTTCCATACCCCCGGCGCGCCGCGCATAACCACCAATCTTGCCTTGGGCATCAGTCTCGGCGGCCACGCAACATGGCACTGTTTGCTCGCCGAACCGAGGATAACAGCGGGTGTGGTGGGCATTGGGTGTCCAGACTACACACGGTTAATGACTGACCGTGCACGTCTGAGTAAGCTGAAGAGTTATACAGAGAGTGAGCCACAGGGCGCCAAGTTCCTGGGATCGCAAGATTTTCCAAAGGCGCTACAGGACGCGGTTGCGCGATATGATCCCGCTGGCCTCTTACTACCTGGCATGTTCAATCCCACAGGTCCTGATACGCCACCCCCACAGCAACAACTAGATCGTTTCAAGGGTATACTGAGGGAGAGATTACAAGGCAAGCATATCCTCAATCTAAGCGGTGGCGCCGATAAATTAGTGCCATATGCAGCCGGCGAACCCTTTCTCAACGTCTTCAAAACGGTGTTGAAAAAGGATTCAAGTCTGAACATTGCATTCGAGGATGTAATCTTCGATGGTGTTGGCCATGCTTTCCCCAATGACATGGCGGATAAAGCAACAGATTGGATCTGCACATTGTTGACCAAAGACGACATCCCAGTGTCAAGTAAGATTTAGTATAGTCACGTGTAACGTAAACCGGAAACACCAGTATCCGATCCGTGTGACTATGTCTGCAATAGAAACTTATCTTTTCTATTTTATTTCCCCTGGTTTCAATATGCATTTTTTTCACTCCTTACTCTTTCGTCTATGCGTTATAGCAAACAGATTCTCGAACCATCGAACGTGATGAAATTGGAAGAATTCAAGCACGCAAAGAGGTATTGATATCCACCGTCAAGATGTAAACTCTGACAGGGGCGGCGTATCAACATTGCACCTAGTCTATGGGTATGATCTTTCTGTAAGACTAGTTGCTTACAAAGGTACATGTACTAAATGCGCTGATAGCAATAGGAGATGAACTACCATTCCCTTTACATTATCAGTCGTGCTTCATGACTGCTCAGATCCTCCGTTGTATATCTCTCATTCGAGGTTCGCTTAGATATAAACAAACACTAATGGATACCAAGAAATCCAAACAATGAGGAGAGAAATCCTATAGAGTCCCTCTTTTCTTCCAGCTCTCCCGTTAACCTCGAGCGCTGTTCCACTTCTACCTGCACCACCTTCTCCAAGGGATAGGGATTTCTCATCAAAAAATTCCATTGCTCTTTCATCCGCACATAACGGCCTGCGAAACGGCACAAAGCCCCAGTCACACAGGCTTCGTGAAGCTCGAGCGGACCCGCGGACCCCAGAACCTGGTCATATATCTCCATCAGCGTGCACGTGTCCTCGAAAGTGCGACAATTGACGAACCCGTAGTCGACGCTGACGCATGGCTGGGGCGGATAATCAACGGGATCCCTAATCTCCAGAAATTGCTTCAGATCCCACACAGAAGGCCGAGGACCCATCGGGGGCGCAGACAAGAAGGCCTCGAGGAACGGGTTCCTAGACCGCAATTCTTTCAGCCCTTTTGAGTCCATGAGTGGGATTAGGGTTCTTGATTCGTGCGCTTTCCAGAATCGTGTAAATGTGGCGGGTGCTATGGTGCCTCTCCGACGATTGTGGATTTCGTAGAAGAAGGATCCGTCACTTGTTGTGAGAAGGAGTTGGTAGAGGTCTAATAGCATGCTCTCTTCACCTTGGTCGCGGCAGGCAACAAATCCGAAAGAGTACCAGTTCTCTTCTGTCGGATTGGGAGTGCATCGACGTAGCATTCCTGCCAGCAGGTTGTAACTGTGTCCCTTTGCCTGTGGCTGTAGCTCCCTGGCCGTCTTGTTGCGATCTTCAGCGTCCAAGTACGGCCTGGCTTGGTCGTAAAAGGTCGCTATTAGCTTCTGTTCCGCTTCTTCTTTGCTCATCGGCCGGTCGAGGATATGTAGGTTCTCCTAGAACCAGGGAAAATATTCACCCCGATGGGTCTCGGGAATCTTGAAATAAAAACTCCTTGATCTTCTCAGCGAGGATGCCCGTGACACGCCACTCGTGAATGTCCTCTGATGAGACACTGCCAAAGGAATAGAGCCCTCCGTAGAGTCCTAGAAGGTAACTTCTATCCCTGCCAAAGGAAACGTTGTTGAATCCAAAGTCTTCTAGAACATCTTCGTCGGGAGGCATGAAATCTTCCCTTAGGGACTTCCAGAGGTAATCGGCCGACGTGAGCGGTCGTTTCGAGCAGGTGAACAGGTGGGCTCCGGAACTTTTCATTTGGCATGCATCGCTGCAGAAATAGTCTTGACCACATAGACTGCACATTCTGGTCGTCAGTCTCATACATGAATGACATTCCCATTGAGTTTCATCTTCCTCAGGGAGGGAGTGTTCATGCACGGATGGGATAGAAGGCTGATCTGTTTGTCTATTGCTGTTCAGTACGGTCATATTTGAGATGCCAAATCGAAGTAGAAACTACGACATAAAAGGGTTTGCTTACCTTCTGAACATATCTGCAACTCTGTAGCGCTCCGCATTCATCGCCAGCCGCTTTATATGCACCTGTCCTTGTGGTTCCTGCTCTTGTGGTTTACCTAACACGCTGCTCCCTCCAACGACCGAAGTTCTTTTGAGCTGAACTCGATCCTCAATGACTGTCTACAGTGTCTTTTCGACTTGCTTTTGCATCGATATGAGTGCCCTTGCAGTCCGAGAGGCCTGACCAGACTGAAGTCCATCCGCGTTTGGCACAGTCCATGGTCTGAAAAGGCGTCCATGAGATCCCCTTGTCGTGATACTCCCATAAAACTGCAGAAAATGGTTACACATGAAGCAGCTGAGTTTACTACACCCAAAATATGGGAACCGGCTAGATCCAGATGATTCCCGAGCGTTCAGGAACATCAGCATCTGAACCTCGGCGTGTATGTTGGGCTTTTGCTTTTGCCGTTTGGTGAATTCGCGCTTGGTTTTATCCAGAGTCCAACCTCGACCCAGGACAGCTTTGGCCGTGGTACTATCCAATTTCAGTCCAAGGATGCTGAACGTCTGGTCTAAACTAAGGGGCGTTGAGAAGGGTTCTACGGTGCGGGAGGGCATGGAATGAGGGTGATTGAGACTTGCTTGAAACTTTGAAGTACGAGCATGATGCTTTTAAAACATTCAAATGCGACTCGAAGCCGAGCAAAGAGACAGATGTTGATCCATAATTTCTTCGACTTGGAGGTCGTGCTCGCGGAGCTGTAGAGTATTTCCTCGATTCTTTTCGTAGTGCGCAGGTTGTAGCTTGCGATGATGAGCCTTTCATGCTTTTCCAAAGTGCTTAGGTTGTCCGTATTGCGATTGAAAAGAAGATCCCGTAGTATGAACAGATTTGCGCCAGATGCTGAAGTGCTGGTAGAGGTGATCTCTCTATCACTTGTCCTGGCGGCATCATAAGCCTTGAAGCTTACCCGCAATTTGGGAATATAATTTTGCTCGATCCGACTCTGATGCTGGAAAACCATCTCTTCCCATAAGAATACTCCTGATTGGTCGGCTGGTGGATCAGAGCATAATGTTAGCCTGCGAAGACAATATCACCATGAGAGACGTACCATCACTGTCGGAAAGCGAACCCAGAAATTCTCTTAGCTTGTAGAACACAGGATGATCTACATCTTCGAAGCCCTCATTGCGAGCAATCCAGACAATGACGCTATCCACAGCTTCCTCCATAGCGGAGCAAGCAACCGCTCTTCCACCCTTCTTGTTAGCCGCGAATTCGGCCAAACAATCAAGGGACTTTTGCTTAAGTGCCCCATGCTCAGAGCTCGATATCTGATGGGCGAGATGAGTGCCCATGCTCGACGCATGTCCATCTTCGCTTTCACTAACATTCCAATCGTGCTCGAGAACAACATCTGACAAGAACGAAGGCTCGGCCTGGCCTTCGTTTCGAAGTGAGAGAAGATTTGCAAGGGAGTGGAATTGAGTCTTATCCAGGCCAGGATAGTGCAATCGAAACGCTATCTCATGGTGGAAGAACCGAAATACAGGTATCTATTATACGTAGGACTCGAAGGACCCACAAGTATATCACCTGGCTGTGAGCGCGGGGCCGATGTGAGATTGTGCCTGAGGGTAGTCGACGGGCGCTGCAGGCTCTTATCCAACGGAAAGTTTGTCCCAAGTGATGGTGGGCTCCTTGTCGATGATTATGGACTGTAGTGAGCGATGCGGGGTTGTGCTACATTGCTCGTTATCTCGCAGCGCATCCTGGTTACAGGTCGACGAATTAGCTTCTCAATCTCAGAGAGTTCTAAAAGGCGATTCGTCAGACCTAAACAAGAATGAGAACTCGTTTTTCTGTTCTATCTACGTGAGGTGATTGGGGCGGGCGGCACGCGAACATGGGCGGCAAGCGCACAGTCAATGCAGCGGGATGTACCACCAGTGACAATGCGAACGCCATTCCTAGGCTACCTATTCGGAATCATCTGCCTTGATCCAAGCCTCTATTAGGCATTAGATATATTGATGCTTTTCTATAAGGCGCCCTAACTGAATCTTTCATCCAATACACTCTGGGGCTCATCGCAATGGAAGATATGTATATTTCCACGACTATACCGTAGTGTTAGAGGTTTTTTTTTCCACATGAAATGTCAATTTGGATTTGAATTTTCTCGAATCTTTTGCAGTCTCTTCCCTGGAATTTGGTTCACTTCCTCGCTCTTCCAACCAGTCTGCTGTCCCTTCCCTTCCACGGTCCAGGACCAACCCAGCTTCATGCCGCTAATCCCACCTGCCCCCATCCCTGTTTATTTGCCCTTCTTCTCACCAATCCTAGAGCGCGTTTGTCGCTTATTCGACAAGTCCGTAGCATCTTGTACACCATCAACCACAAGCATATCAGCTTCTGATCTGCGTTTTGATTTCGGAGGGTTACGTTTAACCGATGGAGCAGATGGCGTTGCCGTGGACGTTGAGAGATTAATATTCGGATCTGTATCTGGTGTTTGACCAAGCCCTAATTTACGCGCTCTTGCGTGCGGGGAGGAGCGGAATCCGTATTTATTGGCTAGGACGGGTGGGCTGGGCTTGGATACCTTGTTCTTGGTCGTCGTAGTAGTGTTTGATGTCGAAACCGCGATCGAAGTCTTCGTTGTCGGTTTAGCTGTCTTTGATGGAATAACCTTTGGAGTCCGAGGATGAACTACGGTTAGATCCTTGTCTTTGAGACTGATGTAGAACGTCTCGAAGTCGTGGGTTGCTTTGTCTGTGGTCGTAGTGGCTTTGGAGCGACGTTTGGATGAGTATGGGGGCTCTTCTGCCTCATCTTCGTCGTCATCATCATCATCCTGTATCTCAGCCTCGAACTCAGAACCATCGTGATTGTCAATACTCTTTGCAGCCATCAATTTGCAGGCTCCAATTTGACCCAACTCGTCTTGAGATGCAGAGGACCCATTCTTACCCACCACACTCGCGGCCGCAGATGTTGCCCCAGAGCTCAACGTAGCTTTCGTATCGCTGCGCGTATGGCGTTTCCCATAGCCCACATCGAACGGGTGTCTGAATTCCAACGATGAAGGCAATGGTTCAGGCTTGGGTAAGATCTTGCGGAGGGTCTTTGGAAGAGTTTTGGTGGCCGTTGCGGGTTTCCTGGAACTCTCGGGCCGGGCGTCTGGATTGAGCTCGTCAAAATCGTCGATTGGGTCTCCTTCGGTAGTCGTAGCTGTGGACTGCGAAAAGGCGTTCCGAGCTGCAGTTGTCTTTTCAGACTTTGCTTTTTTGGAAAGTACTGCAGCGGATTTCTTCTTATTACCTGCCTTTGCCTTGGGCTTCGGGAGGGGTTTTACTTCTATCTCGTCCACTCCATGTACTGCGGAAATATGCGGAGTCGGTGTATCTGGCCGTGCAAGCGCGACAAGTTCAGCGTCAAAAGCGGTGCTTGAACTCGTTGTCAGGGATCCACTTCCCACGCTGCCTTTCTCAGACATTGAAATACAGATTCGAGGTTCGCTGTTCGAAAGGGTGTTCGGCTCGAGGATTGAGACCGCGTTGCGAGATTCGGGTGTGCTAATAGACTCTAGCTGTGGTTCTGCGGTCTCGGGGACGGCTGCGTTCGTAATGTCACTCAGGTGGCCATCCATGTCAACGTCATTGTCACCATCAGGCTGCTGTGAGCCGACCAGATTCTGTTCGAGAGGCTCCTCTGATAACGAATCAGACCCTTTGATGTGTTTCAGTGGGCTGGCGTATTTCCCGTAGGCGAAATGATCGAAACGGGAGGGTGTTGAAGGTGCGTCGAATTTGTCCGATTCAGTGTGTGTAACGATCTTGCAATCTTCCTTCAGAGTTTTCGCCACTTTCTGCTTTCCCTGCGCGACAGATGCCTCGATGGTGTCATTCTCATCATTGACCATAGGATTAGGCGCAATTGTGCGCATCTTCTTCTTGTCCGGGGCCTCTTCTTCCGAATCTGACGCGGTATTTTCTTTCTTCGTCGGCTTCTTACGCTTCGGAATAGTTGTGGCATTCGCAATGATTGGTGTCATTACACTGTATCCAGAATCGTTCCTTGTGGCAACAGCTATCAGTCCTGTCGCATCGTGCTGTACAACTAAGGTCTTGTTTTCGCCACTTGTAGCCCTCTCAATCAGCTCCGCCGTAGGGTTAGTCACCTCCGCCTTGTTGCCACCACCGATGTGGACATCTGGCTCGGAGAATGATAAGACTTGAGGTGGTTCCGCGGCAAGGTCTTCATCTGTATGAGCCGCAAGGGAACAATCTCTGTTTTGAAACCCCGATCTCTTCTCATTCGACAGTGTAAGAGCGTTGACTGCGACTACTTCATCTAGAGTGTCAAGATCGGAAATAAGCCTTGAACCGATGACAGTCGTATCTGCTGCAGCGGCTTTGTGTAGTTGTGTTTCCCAGAACCCGTCATTGACATGTGCAGCGTGGGTATGAATCTCTTCTGGAGGCTGCGAAAATCCAGCAATTGTGGAGCTCTGCCTGGGTGCTGGAGACTGAATGCAAAAACCATTCAGTTCTACAGCTTCGGTCTCATTGTTCAACTGAGAGACTGGAGCCGATGTAGTTTCAACACTTGGCAAGGGGAGTACAGAGCCCACCAGAGTGTCTTGTTGCCGTGGCGGACCAAATGGAAATGCAACGCCTTCACCGAGAGATGCGCAAGCCACCATGGCTGACATACTGGGCAGCTGTGATTGTGTCGGTGGCATGGCTGGCCAGTCGTATCGATCGCTCTCAAGTGTAACGCCATCCATTGCTCTGCTGAGTTCGTCTTGATATTCACCCATGATGACATCACCTCCGGCATTTTCAGTCACATCCGATTCACCAAGTATTTCCGGTGCGTAACTCTCTTCAGATACCATTGTTGGTATAGCCCTGCCTGCAGCAATTGATTCGATGTTCAAAGCGGCCTTTTGCGCGTTCTCCTTTACCAAAAGATCGGGTTCTGCTTCTTTGCCGCGTGGGGGTGCTGCCGAAACACTTGGTGAGGGTTTTGTATCGATCATCTTCGCGCTCGGTTTGACAGGACTCGGGATCCAGGGTGGTGAAGGTGGGGCAACACATGTGCTGTCCGACTGCGGTAAAGTAGGGTAGAGCGATTGCTGTGTTAAAGGCGGTTGAGATGCTGTATTTCGCTCCTGACTGTGAGAAATCTCGCGCGGTGGAGATGGGTCACGAGCATGGCTTGCGGGAATGTTATTGACAGCGTCCACGCTTTCCTCGATTCCAAGCACTCGAAAGGTCTCGGGGCTTTGAGGGGATGGAACCGGTGCAACTCCTACATTTGTACTCTCCGACCTAGTATCAGGAAGTGCTATTTTTTCTGCTGTGCTCCAATCAAAATGCTCAATCTCCTGCAGGCATTCCTCCCAGGTATTTGAATGTGGCGGACTAGGGCTGTACGCATAGTATGCGGGTGGATGCAGTCCGCCCTCGATTCGTCCGTCTATGCGGAATATCGGTATCGTGTGAGTTCCATCGCGCTCGGTTGTACGCAGAAGTGACATCGAGAGCAGTGTGTGAGGTCTGTTGCTGTCCGTGGTTCGCTCAAACAATACAGGCCCATAGATCGCAGACGGAAAATCGGGGTCGTCGTGTGTAAGAGTATTGGACGCGGGATCCATGGATAGTTGGGTTGTCTGAGCTGCCAAATACGCAGATCTAAACAAGGATGTTATCAGAAAAGCACGAGTGCAAACGGTGTTGTTGACGTAAATGAGTGTTTGTTGGCCTTGGACCCTTCACCGCTGGAACCTACGCTAATGGGCACTTATTTAGCCTCGCCGCATAGATGTGTGTATACGACCTGAGAGAAAGGCGCACAGGTAACTCACTTGCAGCAGTCTTAGCAGACTCCGGCCTGTAGATTCTAAATTCGTCAACTAATGGCGTGAAATAGGCTATTTGTGAGGGTGGCCATCACCTTCGATGGAGTACAGCTTTGGGTCGTTTTGAAGAGGCAAATCACAGCTCGCGCGTCACGAGTGAACGCTCGATGTTCGTTTCGATGAGTGGTCGGCGCGAGCTCACGTGATGACGTAATATCATGCATATTCACGGGTGCCCGCAGAGACGCCAAGGCGAGTTTGATGAGGGCAGCTTGGGCCTAAGAAGAAGAATCATGAGATCGTGTATTAGACTAGTATGATGAAGCATGTTGCCCGCTCAGTCGAAGCACTCTTCCCCGGTTGAGAGGCGGATATATAAAGCTTTGAGAGGAATAGTCGAAGTAATGGGAACAAGGAAGACTGTCGCATTCCAAGAGCTCGTCGTGTGAGTACAGATGTATCACTCCGTAGATTATTGTAAGCTCATATCGGTATGGCATTGCTGATCGCGTTGCCTGTGTCGACCGGCATGGCAAGGACCCTAAAATCGTCAGCACGTCTTCACTCGTGAGCTGGAATTACCCACTTCTTCCCGGCATCAGATGCGCAACAACAGCAAAAAAGGGATGCTGGCCAACAGATAATCTAAAAGCAGTGAGTGCGCGCACAAAATGGAGTGTAAGTGCAACTTACTGCCATGCCTACTGTGACAACGAAGCCAATGGTCGGGCCGACGATCTTACAGTGGCAGGGGTTTTGGTCTCTGAGTTATGTTAGCGAGACGATGAGCGTTAAAGTATGAGTATACATACGTTCCGCACTGGATGCAAAGAGGTACAAATCCAACGTCGCACATCTTTGCGGGTAGAAGGAAGACTGGTTGATGTTGGAAAGGTGACACTGGGCAGCAAAGCACAACCGTCTGATATGGGGACTTCCAAATGACACAAGGTGATGAAGTATGGATGTGAAGTGTGCGAGGTCTTCCAAGGCTGAAGTGTGGTCACTAGTTAAGGGCGACGCTAAAAGTGCTTGTTTTCGACGTCATCGCTGGTTGGTGGGCAATCGCGATCGCCAGAAGACACGCGTTTCGCATCACGCCTCCACAACTTCTCGTGACAATACGCGGTACCACCAAAAGACCTGCGAACCTTCTGATCGCACTCAAACACAAATGTGCTACTCGGAAGATCGCAGCGCAAGGCGACCTTTATGATTGCAGTTTTGCATCTAGATTGTGATGTCTCCTGTCCCGGTAAACCCGGGCACTAGACAAGTCACGATCCGGCGCCTTGTTCAACTTCGTAAAGCGTGTAAACTTGATGTAGAATTTTCGATGCCTGATTTGGTCTCCCGGACGTCCTGTCGCACGGCTGCGAAGAAACACAAGATGGAGGCAAAGTCGCTCAAAAGGCTCGCCCAAGGGTTTGATAGATCGTGATAGCCGACAGTAGACAATCATTGAGGCAAAAAATATCGACCGAGAGGCCTTCAATGTTCTGAAAGCGCTGCGCTCTACCAACTCCAATCTTATCGAAGAAAGGGCCGGCTTGCATCGAAGTCCTTGTTTGATGAGCATCAGAGCAGCTGAGACCGCAGCAAGGACCACAAGAAATTCGGCCCATAACAGTACTTGAGCATACCAGTACGCCAAATCAACCTCGAGCTTGAATTCTTGCCGTTATTCCTCGCGTTAGAGACGGTGATCACGGTGGCGGCGAGGAAATAGTTGATTTCCAGTTCAATCTTGACAGCGCGAGGAATCATATCTGTCCCAGCTGAGTCCTTTCACCATTCGCACGGGACGCAGCACTGATTGCGCAATGACCATGTTCGCAGCATGCATGCATAATTAGCCTGTTGCGACCTTTGATGAGTTGGCGCAAATCAGACTGCAGCAACTACTGCACATTAGCTTGTTATCCATGTCTGTGCTGTCCAATGATAAAACTGGTAAGTGCCGACTGCAGTTCATGGCAGAGCCCAGAAATCGACAATGGTTCAGATTGATACGCGACATGAGCTCCATTTATGTCTTGCCCGGCCGAAATCGCCTATCACAGCTGAGTCTCTTCAGCTGGCCGCACGTACATATAGAGCCTGCGTCGAATAGCAAGTTAAATTGACAATGGCTGACGACACGAAATCAGTATGTAATGCAGCCGACACATGCTTCCTTGTTGTACGCAAGGTCAACGAAGCTACTGCTTGAGGCAACATGTTTTGGCCCTCAAATCACTGACTTCGAGATGGAAGAGCTGTTGCGTGGGTTCAATTTCACCCGAGGTACGATCCCGCGCGAGATAAAAGTCATCAGGGTTTGAGGATTGAAAGATAGCTCCAGTAACTTGATGTCTTCCACGCAATCGCGAGCGTAGAAGTATGTTTTGAGAAGACTGCAATCAAGAGTCTTGCCAAACTCAGTCCCACTCATGCATTGCGATTCTAGAGTCTCCTCTCACCGCTATCTTAATATTCTTCGAAGCCTCATGCAAGGCTCTTCGCGATGGTTGTGAGACCTGAAACGGTTTTGAGGAGAGTTCTGGAGCAGCTGTCACATCTGAGCTTGGCTCAGCGTTTGTCTTGGTATGGAGAATATCGTTTGACAATGTCAAGGTTGTAGATCTTTCCAGCTGCTGCGTGGCCGTTGATCTGAACGGAGACACATCGCGACTTACAGAAGCTTTCACTGTGGTGAATTATTTTCCCGAGGCGTGGCATAACCCACTTCTGAATGAGATGGTAGTTGTCGCACGTGAGGATGCGCAATGCACGTTCGTGAACGTATCGACTTCAGTCATATTCGTGACTAACGGGTGTACTGAGCTAGATTTGATGAAATGGTATGTGGGTGTGGCCTTAAGACAATAAAATCTGGTTGTCGAGGCACGCTTTCTTCGCGGCTGCCTCAGACATGTTGAACCAAAGCGCGAACGAGAGGAGACTATCTACAATACCGCTAGCAACATTAGCAGCAGCAACAGCCTTGGCAATTCGTGGACGCGGTGTTGACTCATCAAGCGCGTGGCGCAGAGATGGAGAACTCGCGTGACTTGCAATCATCATCAATTACCATACATAACGTACTTTATAAGCGAGCGGGCCATACAAGCGAGTGGGCCACCTAACCAACTTTGCGCACCTCTACAGGCGTATTTCTCAACAACGCGCTAATATAATATATAGATATTAACAGAGTAGATTAAGCAGTATCTTAAGTATCTTTCTTGCACGTACGAGAGTTATGCCCAGTCTCCCTGCACCTTGTACAGCGCGCCAGGGCCTGGCGGCTAAGGCCTGATTGCCCTCCTCCTTGACGCTCTTTATGAGCAATCTGCTGATCAGCCTCACGTTGAGCAAGTAGATCCTCTCCAGTACCCTTTGTTAATACTCCTTGCTTCTGTATACGCTTCTTTTTACGCTGTCTGCGCTT
>MU006318.1:102255-219042 GCA_010093695.1 Plenodomus tracheiphilus IPT5
CCTATCTCGTTGTTTGTCCAGCCATTGTCGCTAACAGCTATTGCCCAGTCGCGTGGAATCTCTGCCTCCTCATACCAGGCTGACAGGTGATACTTGCTAGCAAAGATGAGGAATGGTGGGACTGACCAGCCTGCTGAGTTGATTGCCGCAATCAACGTCACCCACTCACGATTACCAGGCTGGATAGCCTTTGGCCTGCCTCTCCTCTCTGACGCTGTTACGACAAGCTGAGTTGTAATCTTCCCCATCATGAAGCCAGCCTCGTCAAAGTTGTATACGTCCTCATCACAGATGCCATACTTGGCCTTCGTCTGCTCTACAAGCTTAAACCAGCCTTGTATAAGGACAGGATCCTCACACAGAGCCCTCTGTCTGTCGTACGCTCGATTGAAACGCGTTGTAAGACTGTCTGTACGCTTGACAAAGTTGCGCGCCCAGTGGACGCCAACCTGGCCTGCGCTACGCGTAGCCAGCAGTCTATCAGCCATATCGCGTATAGCTGCATAGGTAGGCGCAAATCCACGTTGGTCCAAGTCAAGTATATGATAGACTATTACCTCCTCCTCTACCTGGGTGAGCTTCTTTGAGTTGGGCTGACAATCGCGTCGGGCGCGCGTCCCAGCGCGTCGGCGTTGGAGGGTGGCTCGGGAGACTTCGTACGTCTGGGCAGCAGATCTCTCAGTTAATATTTGGCGTTGATTAAGAGCTGAGATTGCAAGGTATATATTAGGCTCACAAGAGCCCTTTTGGGTGTGGTTAGGGGGGGCCATAGTTGATCAAAGGTGTAGAGGTGCGCAAAGTTGGTTAGGTGGCCCACTCGCTTGTATGGCCCGCTCGCTTATAAAGTACGTTAACACTCGCGCATCGGACATCGGGAACCCCCAGTCTGTTCACCCCAATGCCTCGGTTCACAATATGCATGCAAGTGCTGGTATTGACAGAATCATGGCCGGCACTGAATGCAACAAGTCTCTTACGATTACGGATGGTTGGATCTCGGTGTCGCGGGGGAGGCCTTCTTCCGAACTTTCCAGCGAATAGCCGTAAATCATAAGCGCACATTCAGTCGAGCTGATACAAATTCTCACCTCGAGAGATATAAGCAAAAATCAGACAATAAGGCTTACTTCTTGTCACCTGGAGAGAAAGAGCTAGAACTAGATTGGGAAACGACTTTAAATTGAATCCGGGAGCACAAGAGGTACATCGCGCCGCATATCTATGTGATGATGCCCATTATAATCTTTACACTCTTCAATTCGCCTTCATGACCAACCAAGACAGCGAATAGCGCTGTCAAGCGTGTTTAGGCCTTGTGAAGACGTTCTAATATACTGAACGCTTGCTCCATCAGTCGAGTGGTAGCTTGGATAGCGGCGACAAATACTTTAACTTTGGCATTGGTCAAGGAGTGAAGACTTACCACGCTTTCTGCCACAACAGTCGTGAGTGGTGTGGAATATAAAGAGAGGGTAAGTTGTACAAGATGACATTTATGTTTTAGCTGAAGACTTCCCCGCCCTCTGGGGGCGCAGCATTTATTACAAGGCACCACATGAGTTCGTATGTGGTGTGATGATAGGTTCGCAGATGGCCTGTATCATTGGTCAGATTGGACCACTGATATCCCGCTCCAGAATCGACCTGCAGCCGGCGATGCATATCAGCTTGAGCCATCCAATTGCGGGGTTCTATGAATTCTCGAATGCAATCCACGGCTGACATGGACTTCCCGCTCCTTATCGATTGAGAAGATGGTGGGTGTTGCGCCTTCCACCCTGCTTGGGTGGGTGCGCCAACATTTCGTCCATAGTGACTAAACGCTGGGAGCGCCCACTCAGAGCCAGAGTTTGCTGGATTTCGAGCCGATAACTACGTCGAATTCACAGTCGTCAACGACGTAAAAGCGAAGTCTGGATCCCTGACTTTTTCTTTTCACAGACTTAGTGAAAACAACAAACGTGCTGGAAGACTGCACGCCTGTATGGTGTAAGGCTAGAATTTTTGGGATCGAGGCATCGTGCGTAGTTTCGAGTTTGTGACGTCCTATGATATGACGCGCAACGAAGTTTTCGCAAACGTTCCATTTGAACCCGGTCGAGGCACGGATAAACGGCTTGGTCGATGAGAAATAGAAAGCCTGAAGCTTGGCAGGTAGATTAGGGGGTTCCGGTATATCACTCTATCCAGCATCAGCGAAAATCCCGAAGCCAACAGGGCCAATGCAGTCTCACCGGAATCTTTGAGATGGACGCTTTTTGCATTTCAAGCGTGCGCAGTGAACTGGCTACTTCCAACGAACCAGCGCCCCGTCTCAGAGCGTCGGTGCCATACACAATACCTTGATTAACAGGCTTGCACTGACAGTTGACGATAACGGTGTGTCTTCGAAAGTAAGAACTCGACTGCGAGACACATGTGGGAGGAGACTATCTTACATGTTATATGTGCAGATTCTACCAGCTACATGCCCATTGATCTGCCGAGCATGATTGCGGGCAATGTTGCGGCTAACTGACACTTTATTTGCTGTGAGTATGCCCCCGTGTTTTGAGCTACCGATAGTAGAGCTCGATGCTCCAGTTGAGGGTTCCTTAGATGCTGGGGGAGACCCCTCTGATGAAGACATACTGCTGACCAAATATCTAGCAATGAATTGGACGATGAAAATGCGCAAGTGAGAGCGATGGATGAAAGGCAAGCCTGGGCCCGACGTGTCATGGGCAGCGCAGAAGGTTGAGGATAGTGGCAGCTGCCTCAGGACGGGCGGGAGGAGATGTAAAGGGCCCTCCTGAAGTGGTCGATAGGTACCTGGCCATATTTGCCACATGATGACTAGGTAGGTATCGTCAGCAGACTTATGCACCGGTCAAGCGGGTGAGGCCAGGCGTCAAATGAAGCGAGGCGCAACTTTACCGGTAACTAGTGCAGGCCCTGGGTTGACAGACTGTGTAGGGGCCGATGCGCCAGTCTCGCCCATGGTTGCTGGCTGCCTTGTCGCAAAGCTACCATACCTAACCCGGCTGGTTGCGACAATCTACGAAGACACACTCCTGCATCACTACCTACTGCGCTTTGGGAGTCGCATCGTTCTCACTTCATTATGCGGGGTTTGTACCCGTACGCTAGACTCCGTCCATCGAAGTTAGCGCCGCATGGGATGTGACGTTGTAGCCTAGCCTCGAGCCTCAATCGCAAGGGGCTCAATCTGTTCGCGCAAGATGCCAGTAGACTACAGGACTGCAAGTAGGAAAGTCAACGCTTTTATGGATAAGTGTCGTGATAGAGCTCTCGATATGCTCGTTAAGCACTATCAGGACGACGGCAATGCTAGGGATATGATTGATACGCTTCTGGAGCAAGCAGAAAGCTATGGACAGCCTGCACCATCTGGTCCGCCGCCACAGAGACAGCATTTAGAAGTGGCTGCATCACCTTCAAGCCTGTCTCATCATGACTATCCAGGTGCATTGAGCAAAGGACCATCTCACCAACATACGCCGAGCACGGGAGGACACAACATGCCCTCTACACCTCCACGCACAGCGTCTTCTGTCAAATCACAGGGTTCGAGAGCTGGTCGTGATACAGCGGAGTTCTTATTAATTGTCTCCGAGATCGAAGTCGATGGGTTTTTTGAGCAGCATAAGGTCCGGTTTGAGGTCGCCTCGATACCACACAGTTTGATCCGCAAGTCTGTCGTTGAAAGACTTGAATTGGTGGACACTGTGGTTGAAACCGACTTGGAATATGTTACCATGCCTACTTCTGCTGGGCACAGATATGTATCTGTATGCAACGCCGCGAAATTGACCTGGTCCTATTCTGGCAGAAAAACAACACATGAGACCATATTCTACGTTATTGAGAACGACAAGCTCGATATAGATGTTCTTCTTGGCTCTGATGATACAGATAAGCCAATCTCAGGTATGTGTATGAATATCAGTTTTTCCTAGAGAGTACCATATGTTACTACTGCGCTATGCGCCTCGCTCAGAAGTTTTGCCAAAACTAAACCCGCATTACAATGTTCGAATTGATGCTCACAATATGCCAGAACCTGCACATAAACCACAAGTAAAATCGTATCATCGTTCAGACTATACCTTTGGTCGAAGTACGCGCGTAATTCCTAGAAGAGACAGCTCAGGTCAACAGCACGAGCAGTTTGCGCAGCAGTTCGCGGGAGAGATGATGGGTGAAGGGCATACGCAAAACAGCAGAGGGCAGGAAACACAACAATCTTTGAGGAATGTCAGACTCGATGGCATTGGCGAATCACGCCAAGTTCCGCAGTCGGGTCGCGCAACTCCCTCCCCGAGTGCTCAGCCCGGATCTGGTGGTACTACCAGCGACCCAAATGCTCCCGCTGGTAGGATCAGATTGAGGATCGAATGGGAAAGCACTACCATCAATGTATGGTTGGACATGGATGCACCTGGTGAAGCATTCTTTCAAGCTTTCCAGAAGGCTGCCGGGAAGAAACACACCTTAGAACGTGACGAGACGAGTTTGCTGCTGAAGAAAGACAAGAAAAGCTCAGACAAGGACGAATACACCTTATTGCTTGGGGCAGATGAATTGGATGCAGATTGGGAAACCACCTTGGAGTGGCTCAGAAACCATATGGCAGAAAAGCCGCCCAACATATACGGGAAGGTCGACGTTGGCGACCGGTGAGATCATACATACCTTAAGTAACAATGGCTCGAAAACCTTGTCCTCGATGGTCCGCAGGCTCCATAATCGAGACGTCTCCCCCTCAACGCTACAGGTTCTACGACGGTTTGTTGCCTCGCAGCTCGCCGACTACTCAATTCGCCATCTCAGGCCGCTCAAGGGACAATAAACGCATAGCCATGGGTCACTGGAGGAGTTCAACGTCTTTTGACATGTACACAATTGAAAGCCTCTCGCACGACAGATTTCAAGCTGTGGCAAATGCCTGCTCAGTTTGTTCACAGTAAGCTTGCGACCTAAATTAACCAATTATATCATCGTCTTTGGGCCTCTCGGCTGGCCGGTGAGCATAACCGACAAGCCACTTCTAATGAGCTGACAGCTGGCTTGCAACCAGGACACTCTCGGGAATGTTAGACCCGCAGATTGTCTCAGTTCTAGCCGAAAGCTCGATAGTTCTTCCTCATGGGTTGCTTGTCGTAGTCCTGTTCAGTTGTCTGCGGCCTTTAAAGTAGGCATGTCGTCCCGACTGACCAACATGACACCTGGTGATAATACTAAGAATCAGTGGTTTAAGAAAGGCTAGTTTGAAGCTGATGGTGTGGTATAATGTATGCAAACTATTCGGCAAACTCTACCGTGAGTGGAAGACGGGCAGATCTTATAACAGCATCGATCAGTCACGATATAGCCAGCAACAACGCCGCCTAGATCCACTGACGCGTAGCTAAAATGATCCGTATTGTCAACCTGTAAGAATCTCGCTACTCGATGGTGACGAAGAAACATCGCGGTTGTCAATGTCCAGGTAATGGCGTGCGCCTCACCAGTCGGTACTTGAATCGAATGCAAAAGGTATATCATATTTTCAATACTATAGTTTTAACGGTCTAATACTTCTAACTTTCCAGAAATTAACGAGGTCCGCTGAGTCATTTTGAAAGGCGCATGGCATCCTGAAGAATATAGGTAGTCAGATCGATCAGACGCAAAAGTAACATCTAGGTAATCAACACATACGAAATAATATCGTATTAAAGAAACAACTGCACCTGAGCCAACAACGCCCTAGCACAAGCCTCATATAACTCCATAATCAACCCAAACACCACACTTCACGCATAACCACAAAGGAGACCCAAGACAAAACACCTTCCACAACACAACGAATCTTCACCCGGCCCTCCCCGCACCCCTAACCTCCCACCTCCCCCCACCAGCCTGACTCAAACTCCTCGCCCTCCCATCCCTAATCTCATACACCCCATCCGGCAACCCCGTACTGTGCAAACTCTCACCCCTAACCACACTCTGCGGCCTCCCCCTCTCCCGCTCCCCACCCCCCAAAATCCCAGGATAACCATCGACAATACTCGCGCCATCATCGCGGTGGTCGACAGAAGGGGCGTGATAACTCTCCGCTGTCCCGGGACGAGAGTGCTGTTGCGCACGGTAATTTGAATGCTCGCGCGATCGAGAGTGCTGATATTGCAGTTGCGGGGAGCGATTTAGCGAGGACGTTCTCGAGCGCAGGGAGAGGGGTTTAGGTGTGAGGTCTTCGGTCCACCATTCTGGCTGCACAGAGTGAATGCTGTCTTCGCTTGTACTTCTGGTTCTGCTGTGGCCTAAGATTGGGCCTGTCGGGGCGGGTCCTGCGCCAAAGATGCTCTTTTCGCTGTTGCGTTTGCGGAGTTTGTTGGGTTTGCGGGTGGGGTGAGAATTTATGGTTGTGGTTATGGTTGTTGTTGGGGATAAGGGTGGGGAGTTTACTAGGCGCGGGTCGATGGGGGATTCTTGGTCGAGGGGTAGGATCGAGGTTTCTGGGTCTGAGGAGTTGTCTGGTGAGGTGTGGGGTGCGCTGTGGGTTGTTGTGCTGCCATAGCTGTATTTTTCGTTGCCGCTGCTTTTGCCGCTGCTTCCGCTACTGTGGAGGAGTCGTTTGTGCCAGCTCGTGGCTGCGTAATGGAAGCCTTCGCGCTTTTCGCCGCGTTTGCCGAACCAGAGTGGTTCACTTTGGCTGATGCGGACGACGTTTGTCCAGGGGCTGCCTGGCTCGTCGTTTGCGAGTTGGAAGATGACATCGACTTCTTCGAGCGAGCGGAAGGCAGTTTCGGGGTAGAAGAAGTATACGAGTGGTAGGATTGCAGCATTCGTGACGGCGAGAATGATCCAGGTACGCCAGGAAATGCGTTGAAAGGCAATAGGTGTTATGAAGACGATACTATAGGATGTCAGTGGATTGGTTCGTAAAATGGAACTGCTGAGTACCATAACGTACACGAAATTTAGTAGCCAGTTGGCACTGGTGCTGAGTCCGTTCGCAGGCCCACGGATCCTTAATGGGACGATTTCGACCTGGTATAGCCACGCCATGCCCTGCCATCCAATGGCGAAGAAGACCGAGAAACCAAATAAAAAGACGGTGCCCGTGATCCTGGCGGCATCCATGTTATGCTCCCACCATAGATACTGCAATATCGTCAAGATCACCATACACCCAGACATACCCGCAGCACCAAACATCATCAACGAGCGTCTTCCCCAGAACCGGTCAATGCCAACTACCACAATGAAGGATGCGAGGAAGTAGACTGTTGCCGAACAGCTAGCAAGTAAGCGAGCCAGCCAGCCCGAGTAATCCATTCGCGTGAGAAAGATCCAGGAAAGGTACTGAAGAACAAGATTGATACCAGTACCTTGTTGAAAGATCTGTACAAAGTACGCCAGCACGACGCGATGAAATCCTCGACGCTCCGCATTTGAGAACAGACTTGTTGTTGAGCCTTGCGCCATGATTAGGATTGCATCCTTGATCTGCAGAAACTCGTCCTTTGTCTCGAAATCATCGGCTTCGCCATTGTTCAGCGCAGCAAGCACAGTGAGCGCTTCCTGCTCACGTCCCGTCAGGATGAGCCATCGAGGCGATTCGGGCAAGACGAGTAGCATAGCAATAGCTGGTAGAGCGAATATGATCTGGAAGGCGATGGGCACGCGCCATGCTGCCGATGAGCTGCTGAGGTATGCGAAGGCGAATGTGAACCAGTATGAAAGTGCGTAGCCAGCTGATACGAAAGCACCAGCGCTGATCATGAGGATTGTGCCCTTGCGATGGGACTTGACGCATTCTGCTTGGTATGCGGGAGCGGTGGAAGTGGTGAAGCCATTGCCTAGTATCAGTTAGCTATAGCGTTCTCATCAATCTCAGCCTGATGCGCAATTATACCGAAACCTGCAACTGCACGTCCAACAACAAACTGCCCGAAGCTATACGATGTGGTTTGGATGACCTCCCCAATGATCCAAAGCGAGAGTCCAAGTATCAATGTGCGCCGTCGTCCAAGAACATCACCAATGAAGATAGTAAGGATAGCTGAGACGATACATCCTAGATTCCACGCGCCGACAGTGAGTCCTAGTAAGGTTAGCGGATCGTGAACATCGCTCACGACATTCATCTCGAACAAAAGCCACCTACCCGTGACCCAAGCATTCTTAAAGGACGAATCATTCACCAGATCGACCTGCGGGAACATCTCCAAGAAGACAGGCACAGTCAAAAGACCGCCCATCACACCCTGGGCATACCCGAAACATCTGATCAGTAAGGTTAGCAGTCCACTACATCTGAGACCATACCCCAGAGCGATGGTTGTACTCACAAAAAGCACAATCCGCACGTCGCGCTTATAGCCGTCGCCAACGGCGTACCCGTCAAGCCCAAAAATCTCGCCATCATGAAAACCCTTCAACGCAACAGTGTAGCAACGAGACTCGAAAACACACGAAGAAGAATATAAGACACAGTTATCGCCCAAGGAAATCGGAACAGAAATTGGAATCCAGGCACTATACAAGCCCCCATCCCGCCTACAACCCACTCCACTACCCCCTACCGACGCTACTCCCTAAACTCACACCATCCCATCCCATTCAATTCGACCCATCACCCCAACGTCATAAAGTCAGCTCGAGCCGTTCTGCACAAACCTTCTTCGCAACGCAAATACTACCCTGTCAGTCAACGGCCCCCGGCACTTTCACATGGCCCAGATCGCTCGCTAATCTGCATTGCGTGTAGCGCATCGGAGTCTTGCCGTTGCGGCGCTCAGGTACGCGAGAGTTGTGGTGATCCGAGTGGTTAATAAAGGAGCTGGTGCTGATGTCATTGATCTTAGTGAGTGCTAGGACGGGCGGCTAGTGCGATCGATCGCTGACGGCGATGGCTTGACTCGTGGGATGGGTGTTCCGTGTGCGCGGGTTTGGCAGTGCACGCGAGATTGGTGTTGGTGGTGAATGGCGGGATGGAGAGCGGAGGGGTGGGCCGGCGAATGAGCGTGAGTGGATGCGCTGTTGGAGATCGGTCCGGGTAGGAGTGGGTGCCGGTGCATGAGCAGGTGGGATGATTTGAATATTCTTTCCACGTCGTCGTCGTGGAGTCCGTGGATGTGATTAAATTTGATTTCATAGTTGATGTAAATCTGTGTTCAGAAAGTGGTTGTTGTTTCAGCTTCGTGCCTTCCTTAGCTGGACTGGGGTTGCATGTACAGATGAAAGAGGGGACTTTGGGTATCATTTTTATCTATTTTGCGAGGAACTTTTGGAAAGCCTCTTGTTCAATCACAACATTACCTACACTTCTCAGCTTCTTCCTACCGGCCTTTTGTTTTTCCAAGAGCTTTCTGCGTCGACTGAGATCACTAGCATGCAACTTGGCTAAGACATCCTTTCGGTACGGCTTGATGGTAGCACGAGCAACGATGCGTTTACCTGTCGTACCCGTAGCTGCTTGAATGATGACCTCGAACATTTGTCGCTCGACGTGCTCTTTGAACTTTTCTACCCACATGCGACCAATCTTGTCGATCTGGGAAGTATGCATAACGCGTGACACAGCATCCACCGGGGCACCGTTGACCAGTAAATTCAACTTGACGATGGAAGACTTGCGAAAGCCTGCGTCTTCGTAGTCAAGGGACGCGTAACCTTTGGTGACGCCTTTTAGTTTGCCGAAGAAGTCATCGACGAGGTGCGATAGCGGAATATCATACTTTAGAATGACTTGAGTGGCGGTAAAGAAGGTGAGTTCTTTCTGCTCACCACGATTGGACTCGCAAAGCTTGATGACTTCGCCAAGGTAGTCACCAGGAAGTGTGATGGTGGCTGCGACGTACGGCTCGTGCACTTCTTGGACTTTGAAATGCGCCTCATCTGCATCGGGAAATTCATTGGGATTTGTAATGATCGAGTCAGTGCCGTCTCTCCAGATGACTTTGAAAGGCACAGATGGAGGCGTAATGATGATGTTCGCGCCATGTTCTTGACGCAGGCGGTCCTCGAAGACCGAGCAATGCAGTGTACCCAAGAAGCCCAATCGCCAGCCAGCACCTAATGCATCGGACGACTCCTTCTGCAAGGTGACGCTACGATCATTCAGGATGATTTGCTCAATGCTATCCTCCAGGTGCTCGTGAAGGTCTTGATCCGTGGGGAAAGCCGCAACAAAGACCATGCTCTTTGGTTCCTCAAAACCAGGATATGGTTCAACCAGCTTCTCGGAGCCAACTGTGGTGTATGTATCGCCCACCTTGGCTTCCTGTGACCTCTTCATACCTGGATTGAAGTGAATGTAGCCCACTTGTCCAGCCTTGAGTACTGTCTGCGGTGTCTGGTCGGGGTACATGATTCCGACCTCGCCGATGATGTACTTCAAGCCTGTCGCAAAGGATCGGACAGTGTCTCCAGGTCGCACCTGGCCATCAAAGATGCGCACCAGTAGTATGACCCCTTTGTACACATCATACCACGAATCAACGAGGAGCATGCGAAGAGGCCCCTTGAGATTCCCAATCGGGTGAGGGATTTTTTCCACCACAGTTGGTAGCAGCGAGGCTACATTCAATCCCGTCTTTGCGGAGACAAGGACAGCCGCTTCTGGGTCGAGCTCGAATGTGTCCTGCATCTGCTCAAGAACGCGGGGTGGGTCTGCATGGGGTAGGTCGACCTTGTTCAGCACAGGAACCAGTGTCAGCCCCTGTGAAAAGGCAAGGTAGAAGTTGGCGACCGTCTGAGCCTGCACGCCCTGACTGGCATCTACCAAGAGGAGTGCTCCACCACAACTGGCGTAGCTCCTCGACACCTCAGCGCGGAAATCGACGTGACCAGGCGTGTCCACCAGGTGAAGCAGATAATCCTCTCCCTCATGGTTGTATATCATGGAGCATGTCTGTGCCTTGACGGTGATGCCCCGCTCTCGTTCCACATCGAGCTTGTCGAGAATCTGCTTGTTGCCGCCCGGCTGGATGGTGCCGGTGATCTCGAGCAGGCGGTCGGATAGCGTTGATTTGCCATGGTCCACGTGTGCTACAATGCAGAAGTTGCGGTATCGTTCGATGGGGATTTCGGCGATGCGTTTCTCCAGTTCGCCTTGGGGGCGGAATGCTTGCGCATAGCTCCTGCCAAACGACGGGAGGAGGCGTAGGCGTTCAAGGATGGGGAGCGCGCGAGGGAAGCCATTGGGCCGTGTGGAGGACGTCCGCCAGGCCTGCACGAGGCTGCGCGTAGTTCGGACGCATGATCGCATGAGTAAGCATGAGATCGATGAGTGAATGGCTGCTGCCCGGCGTGATGGACCGTGGTTCGGACTTTTCTCGAGGGTCGCTTCGCCTTATCTAATCGTGCATGTCGGCGCTTCCTGCATCTGCTCCGACAGACCCACCACCAGCTCTCCCCATTCCACCCCCAACGCTCTAGACTCTTGCAGGGCTGAACGCTGCTCCTGTCTGCTCCTCCATCCGTCTGAATAAACGCGACAGTTTCTGTAGTCTCCATTGACCTTTCTGAGCACCCAGACACCTGCGGACAGCTATAGTTGCCCTGTCAACAGGCAAAGTAAACAACCCGACCAGTTTCCTCCACCACCGTTACCACCACCACCAAGGACGCACCAGGAACACAAGCGTAGCCATGTCTGCCCCCAAGACTTCTTCAAAATCAAAATCTTCAAAATCATCGTCAAAGAGCGATGCATCTAAGGTCTACAAATTGGCCCTGAAAGGCTCGTCTAAAGTCGTTAACGAATTCGTGAGTCCCCATGACGCTGTGTGAGAAACTTGCGCTTATCAATTTAGTTTGAATACTCCATCAACACGATTCTGTGAGTAGTCTGGCTTGAACAGCGTGGGACTTATAATGGGTTCCTAATCATCTGCAGCTTTCAACGTGGTGTGTACCCTGCAGAGGATTTCACAGCGTAAGCCCTTCATACAGCACTGCTGTTGCCTCGTTTTAACCACTTGCGCAGTGTCAAGAAATATGGCTTGACAATGATGGTCACGGCGGATGATCAGGTCAAAGCGTACATCAAGAAAATTATGTCACAACTGAAGGAATGGATGTACGGTGGTAAAATCTCTAAGCTTGTCATCGTCATCACAAGTAAAGAGACTGGTGAGCATGTGGAGCGCTGGCAGTTTGATGTAAGCGAGCCTCTGAAACCATGCTGCTATGTCTGACATTGGCAGGTCCAAATATTCGGCAAGAACACCACATCGAAAGCCTCAAAGAAAGCAGGCGACCAAGAGAATTCGGTTCCAGAGCAAGTGCAATGATACACCGACGGCGATCAACGTTGCAGCTAATAGATCTACTACAGGACAAGCGAGGCCCAAGAAGAAAAAACAGAAGCTGAAATCCAATCTGAAATCCAAGCAGTCTTCCGACAGATCACGGCATCAGTCACTTTCTTGCCGATGCTGGATGGTAACTGCACATTTAATGTCCTTGTTTACGCCGACGCCGATTCCGATGTCCCAATGGAGTGGGGCGACAGTGACGCCAAAGAGATCACAAACGGCGAGAAGGTACAGCTGAGAAATTTCAGTACAAGCAGCCACCGCGTCGACACCCTTGTCAGCTATAGGTAAGTCGCCACGCCCCTTGTTCACTTGTTCTATATGCTAACAACAGTAGGCTTGGTGACTAGATAGAATTCACCTAGGGTCTGCAGTTGCGGCTCTTTTCAGAATGGCATCATTCCAGTCCCGTGCACAAGCGCCTCGTACACGGTACGACGTGTCCGTGCAATCTTGTCGAATACCCTGTCTTTAAGTTCATCTTCTGTTCATTCAAGTAGCCAGAGCATTAACACCTGGTGCGACGAGCTCGCCATCATGGGACTAAGACCAGCACATCAGCACGAATCATATTCCTAACTTTGAATTTCCCGAGCTACGACATCGTCGCAATCTTGTGGAGTGGCACTCAATGTTCGATATAGTGGTACGTTTGGCCATAGTGACTGCAATAACACCATGGCCTCTGAATACAGCTCCTGGACATGTTCCAGGGTTTTCTAGCACTGACACTTTTGTTGAGCTTAATGAGCGCGTGCAGGCATATTCACAGGAGCTTACTGACCCCATATAGGGCACATCTGGCACTTGCCTCACCGGGCGACTGTGCAATATTGATGGGTATCGGTCATCCTTTCAAATCTCCCAATCATCGTGTGATTGGGACAACATTGCAAGCTGCATGAGCCTGCGCCGAGCCAGTACAGTTTCAAAAGCTTACGAGCATTGGCACCGCACAGCAGCGTGAGAGAAGGCAGTCTTCATCTCAGGACGCATTACATGCTATGTTCAGTCAGTGCGCATTTACACTTGCTATGAACTTGCAAGACTTGGCGTTGAGGTGACAGCTGTGACAGCTTTTACGCGACCTGATTCGACACTTCTCTAAACTTGCATTCTAGTATTTCACGGCAACACGTAATGTCGTGCGCCATTTGTTGGCGGAACGCTACCGTTACCTGGTCGCACCAAACAGCCGCAAATGCTCACGAAAAGTTATCAGAGTGGCACGTACACTTCAACGCGAACGCTATTCTTCATATATTTGAAGAGGCCATACGACGAAGGATGGGACCATGCCACGACTTCGTGACGGCCTAACATATTTCACACCACACTATTGTTGGATTCAGACCTTAGACCCCTAGATACGAATTGATAATCCAGGCAAAGACATACTCTAGCTATCGATGGGAAAAGACTGTGCAATTAATTGGGCGACGCCGAACACCTGTATTACCGTCAGGCTATGTGCGTACCCGGCACAATGTCATGGGCTACTCTCTGACTGATATTTGTGAGCCACAACGCGCAATATCCTCTTGTCTGTCAAACCGACACTAGGACACCTCGCTTTGTCCGATGAAGACTTCGAACCTCAACCTACCTTCGATATTTTGTCTGAGTAGAGCAAAGTTATGGGGTTGTTTCGCAAAAGCAGAGTCAAAGGCAGCGGCTCCACCCCTCAAGCAAGTCACTCGAAGGAGGCAGAGAAGACAGATGTCACAGATCAACAACCGCTGTCAATAGTCACAACACCTCAGCGAGCTCCACCCGATATTCTCACGTCTGACAGCTTTGACGTTTATCATCCCCTCGGAAGCCACGCCGCCAGTAGTGACCAATCTGGCAATGGACGTCCTCCTAACAGTGACATCGAGGAGGCGTGTAGCAGTACCGGCTCTGACATAATACGCGACATCAAATGTGAAATTTTGGCTAATTGGCTGCACACCAAACAACAGGAAAAAATCTGGACGAGTGGTGCAGTAGGCGAGGGTGTTTTTGTAAAGAGATCTAAAGGCAATTACGCATATGCGCCACAGAGCATCGCCGCGGATGGCAGTAACCTGTGTCAATTGATCGTAAAAATGAATTTGAGGGTACGTACGTCCTTCACTACACACTTCACGAAAGCCGACTGACGTTGCTTGCGAAGTGTGCTATGACAGTGAATACAAGCGTTATCCGACACGTGCTTCAGCGGACCGACGTCCCTTATGTGCAGATCCGATCAGGTCTTCGGTTACAGGTGATTCCCGACTTCGAGGCGTTACTATACTGCCAAAGAGGCCAATCTGCTGCTTTTGTTGCATCTCATCAACTGTTAATTGTCTGGCAAGATGACCCGAAGCTGCTCATAGAGCGTGCAGATATCATCATCAATTCCTTGATGCGGATGATATGCGGTGACGAATATGGTTCACCCGAAGACGGACAGCTTGACGAAATCACCGGCCAGACTGCCTGGAGCGGTATGGCAGAATATAACGACACGCTGGTTCCTGGGGAGATGTTCGAAGATCCACACCGGAAGCTCAAGCTTTGGCAATCCATATATACCGGAATTTCAATCATGCTGATGACTACTTGTATTGGTTCCGGCTTCAGGGAAGTTGCAATTCAGCATATACAGGATCCAAACTGGTTTCGCATGTTTTTCGTGTTCGTGGTACCAGCACAAGCATGGCTATCTCTAGCAAGTATGCTTTATCGATTTTCTGGTCCACGACGCTAATTTCAACAGTTTTTCTTCCAAGCAATCGTCGGAAACATTGCTCAGATTGTTGGGCCAACGGACCAAATGAAAGAAAACAGCAAATACTACTCCGGTAAAGCTCCACTTCGGCTGCATCGTGACATGTACATGGGCAGTCTACCGCATGTGACAATACAAATGCCTGTCTACCGAGAAGGACTCCGCGGTGTTATTGAGCCAACTGTACGATCCATCAAGGATGCGATTTCGACATACGAGCTGCAGGGAGGAAAGGCTGACTTGTTTGTAAATGACGATGGCAGTAAGTCTCGTGACGAGAGCAATAATGGATAAAGATTTTGACAGTTTGATCAGTGCAACTCATATCAAAGGAGGAGGCAAAGGAGCGTCGAGAGTTCTACGAAGAAAACGATATTGGGTGGGTCGCGCGACCCAGACACAACCCCGACGTAAAACATGGACCTAAGGAGTTTCACCGCCGAGGGAAGTTCAAGAAAGCTTCGAATATGAATTATGCTCTACGGCTCAGTGTCAGGGTTGAGGATCTTCTTATGGAGGTGGAGCGCCACGGTGCGTGGAATCAGATGGACGAGAATGCCGCTTACGACAAGGCTCTCGAGACCGCCATCACGGAGCGTGAGGGCGAGACATGGGCCGATGGTAGTATCCGAGTGGGAGACTACATTCTCCTGATCGACTCTGACACACGCATACCAAATGACTGCCTGCTCGAAGCTGTCAGCGAAATGGAAATCAGTCCGCAAGTCGCCATCTTGCAGTACTCGTCTGGAGTGATGAATGTCACCGATAACTTCTTCGAGAAGGGTATCACATTCTTCACGAATATGATCTACACAATGATTCGATTCGCTGTAGCAGGTGGCGACGTTGCACCATTTGTTGGACACAATGCTATTCTTCGGTGGTCGGCAATGCAAGAAATTGCATATCATTGCAAGCACGATGATTACGAGAAGTATTGGTCCGAGGAAACAGTGTCAGAAGACTTTGACATGTCTCTTCGTCTCCAAGCCGAAGGTTATATCGTTCGTCTCGGCTCCTACAAGAAAGACGGTTATAAGGAGGGCGTGAGTTTGACGGTATATGATGAGCTTGCGCGTTGGGAGAAGTACGAAACGGACCCCCCATACCTAATGCCCATCCCTTAAGACTAACCTTTCACAGATACGCATACGGTTGCAATGAACTAATCTTCCACCCCCTAAAACACTGGCCCACCAAAGGCCCCGTCACCCCCCTGTTCCGCACCTTCATCGTCTCCAACATGCCTATCGCCTCCAAAATCACAATCATGGCCTACATCGGTACCTACTACGCCATCGGCTCCGCCTGGCTCCTCACCCTACTAAACTACTTCCTCATCGGCTTCTTCAACGGCGTACTCGACCACTTCTACACCCAATCTTTCCGCGTATACTTTGCGCTCATCTTCGTCTTCACTATCCTTGGTAACTTCGCGCTTGCAGTATTGCGCTACCGCATCGAGGAGTCAGGCCTCATAGCTGGGTTATGGATGAATTTGAAATGGATTCCACTGCTTACGGTGTTTCTGGGTGGTGTGTCGTTGCATGTGAGTCAGGCGCTTGTATGTCACTTTCTGAGTATTGATATGGAGTGGGGTGCTACTACGAAAGAGCACACGGATGTCAGCTTCTATCAAGCGATGAAAGATGTAGGAGCGAAATTTAAGTGGAGTTTTGGGTTCTGCTTTGTGATTATTGGGGTTATGTTGGGGTTGAGGTATGCGGTGGCGGAGGAGTGGAGGATTGATAGCTTGGTTGCGGTGTGGCCGATGATTACGGTGGTGGTTAATCATGCGTTGTTGCCTGTGATCTTGAATCCGCAGTTGATGACTTGCAAGTGGTAGGATGATGCGGGGGAGGGAGGGAGATGGGGGCGGTTAGGATAACGTTCTGCTTTTTCTGCTTTTGGAGTTGTGGTGTTTCTCTTGAGGTTTGTTTAATACTGTTCAATTACATTCTTTATGGTCTACACGCGAAACGATCAAGGTGGAAGTTCATACTCCCCAGTGATTCCATATCAGTTCGAGCACGTATTGAGACGCGGAGATAACTAGCCGCTCCGGAAATAAGCTTCGTGACCACAATAGTCACGAGTGCGCGACCTCTACATCTCTCATCACTCTACACGCTGAATACCTACTCTTACAACACTTAGGCTTACGAGATGTCTGTTGGTATGACGTTGACCAGGGCACACAGGTTTCCGGTTGGCTCGCAATACGCGATTGGCATGCTCGGACACCTCGTAGAAGGCGTTGTGCACAGCCATTTTGCGCCCTTCTGCTCAGCCATACGCCCTGAGCGACGAGGGCGGGGTGACTCTGAACTACCATCATCTTGGTCGCCCTGAAATCCTTTGATAGACTTTAGGGTAAAATCATAAAAAGCCATCATATTGCCTACTAGTTGCTCTTTCCACTAACTACAGCCAAAACTCAAGACTTACCCATTAACCGTCTCGACAGCAGTACAGCACATGGTCCTCTTCGTTGAGTGCACTACTCCAAAAAAAAATTCTCCTACCCCCGGAACATAACGTCATAGACACAAACACCATGGCAACAGAATCCCTCATGAACGCCGCCGGCCGTTCCTCATCCCACCCCTTCGCCGACCTCCGCTCAGCATCCCACGCCCACCACCGCACCCAAACATACCCATACAAACGCACCCCACCAAAATACAAATATAGTCGCTCACGCCGCGAACCCGTCCATGAAGCCCGTATAATCAGGAAGCAAGACGCATACATCCACATCGCAAGTCGACCCTGGGAAGACGACTTCACCGCACAGGCAGACCACGAGTTTGCTGTGTATTATTCTGATGATATGGTGTTGAATCAGCGGTACGGAAAGTTTGCGGAGCTTGTGGATCGGAAATATGGACGGGTGGGAAGTGTGAGGTTAGGTGAGGGGTTTGGGGAGTGGGTCATGAGACGGGTGGGGGAGATGAGGGGTGTCAAGGAAGAACGGCTGGGTAGGAAAATTGCTGGGGGTGAGTCGCTGTCTGGAGTGATGAGGACAACACGGCCAACGGACCCCGACGACATTCTTGGGCATGCCCTTCTCAGGGATGTCCTAGATCCTCTTTGCTACCCTTACTGCCTTAGACCCCGATATAAACCCTTCTTCCCTATCATCGATGCTGTCTTGTTCTTCGGCGCTGCGACGTGGGACTGGCAGTGGCATCGGAATGCATCTGGGTGCTGGGAATTGGGCTATGTGAGTGAGACGTGTGAGGGTGGCGCGTTTCCATGTTCGTGCTGTGGACAGGGAAATGGGGATATGTTTTTTGATTGCTCGTGTAAGGAGTTTGGGGTCGGTGAATTGTGGGAATTGGCGGCGCCGGAGGATATGCAGAGGTGCTGTTTGGCTGAGTGGATCAAGGGTCCCGGTTTGGATGGGTTAGTAGAAGAAATTAGGGAGACGGAGGAGGAAGGAGATGAGCGTGCGAGTGAGGCGTGGGAAGTACTTTCTGATGCTGCGTCGCAGGGATGGAGTATCGTCAGCGATGTAAGTGAGTTTGAGATGGTATAGTTGTGCGATGATTATTTTTTCAACCCATGTAATCCGCAAAAGAATAGATATGCATGCTTTAAGCGCTGAACATGATAATACTATGCTAGTATGTAAATTTCCTACTCCCCCCTCAAACCTCAATCTCCTTCCCCTCCAAACCCCCAGCCCTCCCCATACTCTTCTCCGCGGCCCTCCTCCTTCTCCCTTCCAACTTCTCCCTGTCTTCCCTCATACTCCTAATCAACCCACTCTTCTCCCTAATTTTACTTCCAAATAGATAAAACACTACCGGAATCGGAATCATCGCAAACTCAATCAAGCTCAACATCGTAGCACTCCAATGCGGTCCCAAAGTCCGATACATACTGGGTCCAGCAAGCGGCAGCGCACCGCCCATTACCGACCTCAACACTGCGTTTCCCGCTAGCGCACTGGCGGCGTAGATACCGTAACTGTGAACCAGGTAGTTCGACGCATAGATGAAGACTCCTGCATTCCCTGCGCCAAAGGGCACTCCCGCGATGAGAGGAGCAATCCAATGGACGTTCGGTGTACAAGTCCACGCGAATATCATCTCACCAACCGGTACGCAAACAGCGGCTATACACACCACGCTCACCATGGCTTCTGGATATGGTTTCCCCGTCTCTGGATCCTTGGCATGTGCGTTGATCATCCTGCGAAGCAGCGGTTCACAGGAGATGGTGACGATCCCACCGATTCCGATGCCCATGTATCCCAGTCCAACCAGTCCAGGCGACCATCCGCGCAGCTCGCCGAAGACAATGGGGTAGCTCACGAAACAGAGATAAAGCACGCCGTAAACCAGTGCAATGTACACATTCCAAAAGATACAAATCGGCTCCGACACCGCCATGGAAAGCGGCCGGTAAAGATTCTCCCTCAGAAGCGGCCAGAACAGTTTCTTATCGTCGTAGCGCGAGTACCACCGCTCATCACCAGTTTCCTTCCTCTTCTTTGCTGATTTCGCGCGGAGAATGGCAGGTGCATAGGTCTCGCTGACAAGCATTACCATGAACCACGACGTCCCTGAGCCAATCATGACAACCCAGTTTGTCCAGCGCCAGCCAAGCGCTTGGAACACGAAGCCGCCTATCAACGGACCAACGACAGGGCCGTTCATGGGACCGAGCGACCAAATGGAAAAGGCGAGGGCGCGGTAGTCGTCGGATACAATGTCGGAGACTGTACCTGGGGCGTTTGATATCATTGCTGCACCTGCGATTGCGCCGAAGAAGCGCATGACGAGGATTTGGGGGAGGTTGTTGGATAGAGCGCAGGGGATGATTAGGATGGTAAAAGCAGCAACTGCCATCATGTATACGGGTCGTCGACCGTACATTTCTGATAGTGGGGCCATTAGGAGGGATCCTAACGCGAGGCCGCAGAGATACGTGGTTATGCCTAGGATCACGAGGGTTTTGGACTTTACGCCAAAGGTTTCCATCATGCCTGGGATGCCGCTGGTGTAGCTTGTGGAGTACATTACTACGACGAGGGTGGAGTAGCTCATGAGGAAGATTACGAGGGCCTTTTTAGCCATGGGCCAATCCTGTGGGTTTTCGCCGTTGTCGTCGAAGTCGAGTTCAAACCGTGGGTCTTGGGTTGCGTTTGTGACTACGGTTGCGAATTCCGCACAATCCTTGTCGCCGGGCCAGGAGTTGCCGGTGTTGCGACTCCATGTTTGGTGTATTGACGGTCTGTCGTGTGTGGCTGAATGTATGGAGTCGGAATCTGTCGAGGCTGTTGAAACGGAGTGGCTGTCGGTTTCTGTGTCGACTTCTTCGACTACTGTGGGTTTCTCTGAGAATTGTGACACCGTGGATGTGTTGTCGTTTCTTGCTGATGATGATGACGACAAAGGCCCGATGTTGACCTCTTTGTCCTGGTTAAAGTCGTTGATACCCATGATGTACGATAGATGCGCCGAACTCCACACCCCGCGGTTGCGATTTCGGCCCTTCCAAATCCCTTACAAGAAACAAGATAAGGCCGATGTGCGATGCAACAACAATCCCAGCTCTTTTCCGCGGGTTTAAAGGTGCAATCGCGCAGAATCAAGCACAACAAGCGACGAGAAGCGAACGTCAAGCAAAACACAAGGTGTGCGATACGGCGTCTCCACCTCTGCCACGCTCCCTCGCTTCAGCACAAGCACGCCTTTCCGTCTTCATCATGGTCCCTGGATGAGAGCGGGAATAGCGGTGATAGCGTTGATGGTGCCGAGGTCTGTCTGTCAGTGTGGTGGGGACGCAAGCGGGGGTTGACATCTGGAAAGGGACGATCTGCGGGTTGTGGGTCCGAGAGTCTCGGCACTGAGGGAGGTGTGCCGAGACGCTTACCCAGGCGGGCATATTCGAGATGACAACGCTCCTGCATGGCAAATACTCTGCATAGTGCACACTGCACATCCAGTATCCCTCGCGTCCAAGGTCGTGGTTAACTTGGGTGATTATTTGGATTTCTTGATGCAATGTTAGGTGCTGTCTAATCTTGGTCACATCTTGTGCCCCCGAGAGCCATTCTGCTCACGGACAAGCATGCCCAGCTATGCTTGATACACAGAAGTTCCAATTTCTGATGCCGGAATACGTTATATCGTCGAATTCGTCTCTACGAGACTCCGTATGTTCTTCGATACCGACGCACACCATCCGCTCTTCGCCATCATACAAGTTTTCGTAGAAAATCAATCTTCAAAGTCTGGAGAATCGGGAGATTGTCGAGACCCAAAAGATTGCGAAAAATTGCAACCTGTTGCATAACCGCCGAGTCATCTACTCCTGTATCTTGGCTGTGATTCATCTGCATATGGTATCTACCATATTAGCCCTTGGATGTACGATTTTGTGGTTGAGGTATCAGAAATAGACCAAGTTCTTGGAGACCACACTGTCAAGTATACAGCTCGTGTCGACGGGCTTGCAGACATACCATATGGGTCCCCAAGCAGCACGTTCTACGTCAACTCCTGATGTCCACGCGTCGATATGGTAGTGTTTGCGATGCCACTTTTTGGCGCTCTGGCCTCTGGTTTCGATGCTCATTGCGAATCTCATTGTGCTACCATTGGGAAGGGTATTCCCTTGTGTGTTTCATGTATGTATGTCCGTTTAGCCTTTAGCTTTGATGGTACTGTGCTTGTTATCCGTTAGATGATGATTCAGGTAGCAATATAACTCGCACGTGATCTTGAACTTGGCAAGCAGTGACGTCACGCGTTCTCCATCTGCCGCGTCCTCGGGCTGTCAAGCCTCACTCACTCAGACGTCAAGCTTCTTCCACCTGGCAACATCACCCCGATTCCACAACACTCGACGAACAGTTTACCCAGGTCATAGCTGCTTTCAGAACCATCGATCTTAGTATGTATTGTCGCTGTACTGTCTCGGCCCTCCCAGCAGCGGAGGCGCAGATACGTGCGTCTTCTCCCACTTGTGTTCAGGCGTTTCAACAAACAGTGCGCATTTCGGAGACTTCACTCATAGCATTAGTGGTCACAATGGATCTAGTTGCGAAGTCTCCCGGATCTGATCGATCCTGCCACTCAAAAATCCAGTCTCCCCGAAAGGCTAGTTCAGGTTTGCTTCTTCGTCTTCCATCTATGCCACATGGTCACTCTTCAAGTTTATTTCAAATGCCAAGACCTTCCTTCCGCTCTTATATGCTTTCCAAGGTTCAACAGCCATCGATTTTCATACTTCAATCTGGCCACAAACAGGTCATTTTTCAAAGTTTTCAACTTTCAACGCGTGATTTGATGCGCTGCCACTCACATTCGGCAAGCCTCGTAATCATCAGATTGGGGTCGCATTAGGATACAAGCATCCAGGCAACGTCTTTTACCATCCTCTCGCCAGCTCAAGGACCGATGCTGCATTGACGCCTGTGTTGATTGCCAGCACGCAAATGCCAGATTGTTGAACCTTTCCCTGTCCGACCAATGATCACGGCTATACCCGGCGAGCAACTAGAACTCTACACAGTTTCGGCCCCGGGGTGTTCGTCGCCACAGTTCTTTTGAATCTTGAATACTGGGCACTTCTACGCGCTGCAGCTGGCCGCCTGTCCACAATTTCCCCCACCATACTTGCCATAATCTGCACTTGCGCTTGCTCAGGCCGCGTTTGCATCGTTCCAAAACGGCCTGATTTTATGATTCAGGCGCATTCACCGTGAAAACGACGCGTCGGACTGCGCTGTCGGCTGTGCTTGGCATTTGACGCGCCTTCCACTGTACGCCTCGCCAACCAATGTACGCCACAACGATCCTCCTACGATTAATCAAGTCTATGATACCGCGCCAATTGTCTTCCAAGTACTTCTGCTGTTCACGACCCGCCCGACGACCTGCCATCACTGCCGCTCCGCTGAGGGCGACGGTGAGGTGCCATGTCTTCTACTGGGCAATTACCGTTCTTGGAACAACTGGTAGCCCATATCACGTTGCCTCGCAAATTACCCGGCAGAGAAGACTCAAATATCCTCCGCATCGAAGAAGCGATCTCCACACGCATCCTGGATGCCGCTGTGAGACTCTCGCCGCATGTGTCACCTGATCATCTTCACCACGTCAACGGACTGAGAGAAACGCTGTCGGCCTGCGCAACCCTCAACACCGATGGCTCCATTGACAGGTGGCTCTGCTACGGGAGTTTCAAGAGTTGGACGCGCGAAAAATGCTCATCTTGTAACTTGCGGCTCAAAACTGTGCAATACTCGCTTACTCTGACGATCAGTAGGTGGCCCAGGCACATGTTGGAACCCACGCTGACACAGATAGTGCCTCTGACCAACGACGAGTGATCTTCGAAGCCTTTGAGACATCAGCAACATCCGAAAAAGTGCTAGCATCACTGGACGCGTTGCTTTGGGACTTCCCTGGGTGCGCTGTATCTATACCATGGACGATATTCTCGACTAACTCCTTCCAGCAAGCTTTAGCAATCTTCATAGAGCAAGCAAGCACGGAACGGGTGTCGAAATTCTGCGCTGTCACCCGCAAAGCGTCAGCTACGATATCCGAAATCCGAGACACAAGCGATCCAGCTTTGATTTCTCGCTTGCTGATGACTATTTTGGAAGGCAATGGGACAGCGGAATCAGTCCCGGTACTACGCAAGCGTGTTCGCGATAGTGTCGCATTCTACAACGCTAGGAAACCATGGAGATGGTCCGCCTTCTATCTCACTCTTCGCGTCGCTGTGCAGAGATACTTCTACAGGCGGTTAGGTCCAACTGTGGGTAGGTTATACTACAAAGTTCTCGTGTGCCTGTTACTCGCGCAACTATTGGAAGATGCGCTCAAGCGAGTACCACCCGAAACAGCTCACCATTTGCGACAGAGACTGGGCCGCCGGCTAGCCAAGTTGGAGTCAGATGCCAATTCTTCTGACATAATAGTGAAATCTGCATACTCAAATCTCATGCAGGCTCTCAGAGGCAGCTTTGAGCTCACTTTGAGATCAATTGGAGCGTATCTGAGGGCGAATTGGCAGAACCGCTTGCATATGTTCGAGCCCATACTGCCGGCCTTGCGTCTACAAGCGTACGATACCGAATTTACATTACGACTGGTGAACAGTGGCAGCAAACTCAGAAGTATGAGAATATCGAGTGCCAATCTACCAAGAGATCAAACCGCTTCGCCATCGGCACTTTTGAAAAAATACGAAAACTCTATCATCACACTAAGCCGTACATGCAAGCGCTCTCATTTCACATCACGACTTCTCGGTATTTCGAAGGCGTGATTATACCCGCAAAGCGTCCTACACTCGATAGCGAGTCACGTAGTGTTCAATTAGGCAAAGCGATACGCGATTGCATTGCCAAGATCGATTCGACCGACGTTGACTACCCGAATCAGAAAAGCCAAATGATGGTTCACTTACCAGAACTGTGGGTTTTATTAGACAAAGCAATGGTCGCTTCCTTTCCTCTACTCGAGGAATACCACCCTGGATTCGATGCGGATATTCTATATCCGATTCAGTTGCTCACTGCTGTAGATATGCAACGCGCCCAAGATGTGCGTGTGTATCTTTCACAGCGATATCGCTCACGGTCCGGCATGGACAGCAAGACCATATTCGACGATCCTGCGGACGATTGCTTTGCCGTCCAATACTACGAACGCTTTGACGTCGAAGACAAGCTTCTGGACATGCGACTTGAGATCGAGGACATTGCAGCTGAGCAGCACAACGCTAAGATAGACGAGTGGACGGTCAAGAGCGAGACACACGAAAAGATCATTGAGCGTCGCAATGAGACTGAGTGCGTCTATGATACTGTGAGGAACGGGCATGGACTCACTGAATATCGGCATCGTAAACCGTGTGCCTGGCATAACCTGAACACTGAGGCGAAGAATATGAGGATCAATCGCAATGGCCTACTGGAGTCGCAACGTTTAGCATCCATCCTCACGAAGAGTCAGGATGCAGGAACCTGGCATGGCTTGAGAAGCAAAATAGTCATTCAATCAATCGCCAATCACCGTCACAAGAGCATCTTGATACCTATGGGTCCAATCAAGGTCCAGAAGAATGATCATCACGTGGCAGTTGACATCGAGCTGGAGACGGGCATTTATTTCAGATACAGCTTGAACGAGACTTTAGGCCGTGTGGACTGTCTACCGGAACCGAGACTACTGTACACAAAAGCACTTATTCACGCATACACTTCGCATTTCCTTCCCGGTAGACTCACCGGACGGACTGGGACCGAGGAGGCATTGTACCTTCTTCAAACTGGGTCTTATCAACCTTGGAAACCCTTGATAACACAAGAGATTGCAACTTTACAATACCTGGCATAGCTGTCACCTGAGCGACGCTATTATCCCAAGGAATTGAAGTGCATGGAGACTGTGGCTTGGAGGCCTGAGCTCACGGTTTACATGCAAGATGATCGGTATTTGCCTGTTGTTACGAAGATCTTTCGACGGTCTTCACATCTTTCTAGATTCTCTCAGGATCAGCAACCTTTGCAGTCCCGCGATTTACCTGCTAGTGATTCGCACCTAGCTAAGAGATCGCTGAACCTTTTTAACATATCCAAGTTGAGCACAGAGACCAGCAGGTACATCTCTCGTGATACTCAAACGTCGGAACTTAGTCGTAAGAACATCCTCATGGTGATCAAGCAGCTTCTCGTGTGGCAACCGATAGCACTCGAAGAACCCACAATATCTTCCTTACTTCACGACGCTCATTTCATTGGCGGCTACGACAAATATTTTCGCAAAACCTTGTTAGCTGATCAGATCGGAGTTGACATCAAGGCTGAGTGGGGTGCTCTAGCTCAAAAAGCGCTTGACTGCAGTATCGAGAATCGCTTCGGCCTCATATTTCTGTTCAGTACCATGGCTTTCTCGGAGGATGTAAATCTAGCATTGATTCGCATTCTCATCTCGTTCGCCATGATACCAGAATTGCGAAGTCTTGCTACCCCGCAACATCCTGGTTACCACCACTTTCGTGTCGATGGGGCACCGCGAAGCCCCTATCTTGTGTCTCTTTTAGACAAGGCGGGAATGTCTTTACAAACCGGCCTCGGGAAGCGCTCACAGCTGGCCATTGCCCAAGAGTCACACGAAGCAGCCGTAGAGAGTGATTGTACTCTATTAGCCGAATCTATTCGCGAGCAATGGCCTAATCCCAACATTGATCGCAAGAAGCTCTATATCGTCGACTCCAATAACGTAGATATCGCTAGGGCACTTGCAAATGTTGAACCTGAGTGGGAGCGCCTGACACGGAACCACGAGCTTGCTCTCTATATCGAAAAAGTCCAAGCAATTCTTTGGCGCTACGCAGCTAGATTACCACCTAGCGCCAATCCGGGGAAAGTTGACTTGGACGGAGACATTGTTGCGTCTCCCGTGGTCCGTTACCCAGTCAGGATTAAACAATGTGACCACATGTTGTTATCCGATATTTTGCAGGGTATAGTTCAACCGCCAATGGCATCCTCAAACTTATTATCCCCGGGGGTATTAGCCTGGTCTCGCTCGAGTGCTTTGGTCGCAAGGAGAATCGATACCCGGGGACCATCAGCTGGTGTTCGGAATCCTCAGCGCATCAAGTCAAATTACCAAAAGACGCATCGATATCGTGATCATGGTCTGAAGGGGGTCAATACACAATCACCGGAGATTGAAAAGCTCCGGCTGATTGCAGCTGGGCTCAAGGACCCCACATCGTTCGTACAATATCGATATGCAAAGGAATTAGAGACCAGTATCGATGCTCTTGAGCGACATCTGGCGAACAATGACGAGCGGACCCACGCGGTGTATCCGCGTGTCGGCCTAGACGAGATAAGGTTGGCAAAAGACCGTGTTTCAGCCGTCGCAAACCACGTGCGTGGCAGTCTGCAGGCTATGAATCCACAAGCGAAATGGCTCCAACTAGTAGACTTATGGCCAAGAACTACAATGGTGGAGCTACTCTCCCAATTGCGGACTACTTCGGGAACAATTTTCGGCAAAGGGGCTAAAGAGGCCCTCGCAGAATTAGGACTCGCCATTACCCAGTGGCAACGCCTACTCCGGATACAAGACGCCCAAAAGCGAAAAAAGAAACAACAAGAGCAAGACGAGTGGGCAAATGGCGGTCATACTAACTGGGACGTTCTGGATTATCCTGACTGGCTCCTCATCGAGATTGATGGCGATCATTTACTTCGCAAGGAACAAATACAGGTGGCTCTGGCAACCATGTCGCCAGAGTCTGGCCAAAACTCTGTTCTACAGCTCCTCATGGGAAAAGGAAAAACATCGTGCATTTTGCGTAAGTAGCCGGAGGCCCGGTAACTAGACATTAGCAATTGACTGACTATCGTAGCTATGGTCGCTGCCACTCTCGCCAATTGAACCGATCTCGCGCGGATTATGGTTCCTCGGGCACTTCTACTACAGTCTGCGCAAGTCCTACAAGCCAAGCTTGGTGGACTGGCAAACCGCGACATCCTGCACATACCCTTCTCACGCAAGACACCTACAAATCCCAAATTGATGGAACTCTACGGGAAGATGCAAGTCCATACGAGGGACCGTTGCGGCGTTATGCTTGCGTTGCCTGAACACATTCTCTCCTTCAAACTCAGTGGAATCCAGCAGCTTTGCGACAATCAGCTTGAAAAAGCATCAACTATGATTCAGATTCAGAATTGGTTGGATCAACATGCCAGAGATGTTTTGGATGAATGCGACGTCTCTTTGGCAATAAAGACTCAGCTTATCTACCCGTCAGGAACTCAGAGCACTGTTGATGGTCATCCAATGCGGTGGCAGGTCGCACAAAATCTGCTCCATCTTGTTAAAGATCACGTGCTTGCTGTACAGAATCGCTATCTCCACAGCATCGAGATTGTCAAGCGAGGTGTGGACGGTTTTCCTTTGGTATACTTTCTTCGCAAGGATGCTGAGGACTATCTCTTGGAATTATTGGTGACAATCATTTGTAAAGGTCAAACGCCATCGATACTTCCATGTGCTGAGTATCCTGCCGCCATCACAGCAGGTATCAAGGCATATGTATCAAGTTCAACCGTGAGAAATGAGACCATCACCATGATCGTTTCCTTTCTACAAGACAAGTCTAATCTCATGCGCACAGTCAACCTCTTGCGGGGGATCTTTGTACACCGCATACTGATAGCGACACTGAAGAGGCGCTGGAATGTTCAGTATGGTCTACATCCGACACGAGCTCCGGTTGCGGTGCCATATCTGGCAAAGGGCGTGGCATCACCTACGGCGGAATGGGGTCACCCTGATGTTGCCATTTTGCTGACATGTTTGTCTTTCTACTACCAAGGCGTTACTCAAGCGCAGTTCAAGCAAGCATTCGAGCATTTGACGAAGACCGATGAGCCAAGCGTGGAGTAAGAGAAATGGTTCCCCAAGGGCCTCGACATTCCGAACGAGCTTGAAGACTTTACTGCCATCAATACAGACAGAGGACACAAGGCAACTACAAGATTTGTATCTGGCAGTTCGGTCGAACGCGTACCTCGTTGACTTTTACTTGAACAACTTTGTATTTCCGAAGTATGCGAAGACCTTCAAGCTCAAGTTACAAGCTTCTGGCTGGAATCTATTTCCTTCTTTAACAAGTCAAGATCGAGGCTGCCGGGTCACAGGATTCTCAGGCACGACTGATTCCAGACATCAGCTGCCCATGTTGATCAAACAAGCCAATCTTCCGCAGCTAGCTCATACAAATGCAGAGGTGCCGTTCTACCTCTTGGCAACGCGGAACTCTTCGTATGTCCGCATGGCCCATCCATTGAGTGGCAAACGCTGGACGGAGCTTGATCTCCTACATCGACTTGCCAATCCGCCACAATATGAGCAATTCACCGTCAGTCCGTTAGGAAAGATCAGAATCCTGATTCATGCGGGTGCACAGATCTTGGAGCACTCAAATGAAGACCTTGCTAAATCCTGGCTTGAGGTAGACACTGAAGCCTTAGCTGCGGTATTCTTTGATTCCGAGCATCGTGCTTGGGCGCTTTCTCGTGTTGGAACAAGCGCGTACCGCTGTTAGCGTCTCCATTCGTTGACAGTCTCGATATCTGCGTAGTCTACCTGGACGAGGCACATTGTCGAGGTACCGATCTGAAATTGCCTGACGATGCGAGGGCTGCCTTACCCTGGGCCAGAATCTCACCAAAGATGCGATGGTGCAGGCTAGCATGCGTCTTCGACTCTAGGGACAGACACAGTCGATTACGTTCTTCTCGCCCCTCGAGGTGCATCAAGGTATTCTGGACCGCCTACAAGTAAACCAGAACTATCAGCCGCATTCTGGTGATGTTCTACGGTGGGTGTTCAGTCAGACCTGCGATGCGATTGAGCAATTGGAACCATCCTTCTTTGCTCAGACGGCGCAATACATGCAGCAAGAGCAAGCAAGAACAGAACATCCTAGTTACCTACGGAACTCTGAAGCACGACAGGCATTTCTCGAAGCTGTTCGAACCAAGGAGTCACTCTCGCTCAAGCAGCTCTATGAGCCGAAGCGCCACCGGGGTCCTAGCCGCACTGCAGTCAAATGGACAGGCGCGCTCCAGAAAATAGCAACACAGCTACAGCATCGTAAGGATCACTTTCAAGATCGCGGTACAGCTGTCCATGCCTCAGCATTGGAGGAAGTGGAGATTGAGCAAGAGCGTGAGGCAGAGCGTGAAGTCGAGGTAGAAGTGGAGAACGTTCGTGAGGTCCAACAGGGCATTCGCTTGACTGTCCTGAGTGTCAAAAGGCTACATGAAGACATTGAGCATTTTGCATTCTTTGGCAGGCTGGTGGCTGGTAGTGATGCTTACCAACCCATGTTTGCAGTGCTTGCGCGAACAGCACTTGGACTAAAGCATGGCGTCAATGTGTCCATGAAGTCCAAGCTCTGGATATCTGCACAGTTTAGCCGGACAGTCGAAACTTACACACCGACCGACAATTATCTTCGGACGCCCCATTGGGTTCTTTGGAGCTCGGTCAACCAACATGCTCTTGTCGTAAGTCCCGAGGAAGCTGACGAGCTGATCCCGCTCTTGCGAGGACACGAGCGCGCCGCGAACATCAATGCACATCTCATTTCGTATTCTGCTCCAGTCACTCGTAGGGAGCTTCACTTTAATCACCTTGACTATCACACGACACCACCACTCCCCGCCGATTACGTGGCTCCGGTCTGGCTCACAGTCGAATTGGGCATCTTCGCTGGTCGATTGTATCTGGAGTGGCATGAGTACTATGAACTGCTCGGGTACCTGGGGTTGGACAAGAATTTGTCCGTTCATGAGGACAAGCAAGCCTTCGCCAAGAAGCCTCTCACTTTCCGTAAGTAATAAGACAGGGCAGATGATCTGAAAATTGCTAACTAATGTGCAGTCCACGAGTGGCTCGCCCTCCGGCGCAAGGGTCAAGACTTCGAACACACTCCAATGGGATTCGTCACCACGGGCAAGCCACTTACGCAAAATCATCCCTTCTTCCGATCATTCACCGACAGCACCGATTCTGGCATACGAACCCAAGTCGCACGTCACTTTGCCGCCCGTGGAGAGGAGGCTGTGGACGGAGAGGATGATGGCGATCAGGATGACGATGATTTTGTACCTGTTGAGCAGCCTGTGGACGATTCTGAGGAGAGCGAAGATGATCGGGAGTTTTTTGATGCCGTAGAAGCTGCAGAGTAACTTTAATCGATGCTCTGAATCGTTGGATGCTATGATGTAGTCTAGCACAAGAATAAGATAAAGCCGATTCGTGAATTGCAGTGAGGATCAAATCACTGTTTAATCACAACAGTAACTATGGAAAACTCCAGCTGTGATATTCCTCATCTACAAATGGTGTGTACAACCCTGAGATTGATTCCTCCGACTCTTGACTGAAGCGATTTGGGCTGCGAGTGGACAAAATTATACTTATGGTCTGAAAAGAAATTTTCTAACAACACGTGCATGCGTCACCGCGATCGAATGTAATCACCTAGTCGTCTCAAGGATTCTGTAAGAAGATGAAAATAACAGGAAGGTAGTATTGCAAAGCGTAATAACCTCGTGGCCCAGTCTTGGAGCAAACATGCAGTGAGTCTCACGTGCTATGTAAAACTGGTGAGGTGACGACACGTGGGCTCCGGGTGAAGTCTTTCGATACACTTGTATGCATTTAAATTCTGTTTTTATGTTCAGTTCTTGGTATACATACTCGCGCAAGGTCTAAGAACTATTCGCGGACCTGTCGATACATCATCTCTTGATTTTGCTTCCGAAGACACTTCGATCTGCGCATGTTTGTTTATCGCGTCGATGCACTACCGTAGTCATTTTCTTAGCAACGACAAGTCTGAATTTACTTGCTGATCTATCAATCTTCAGGTGTCTGTAGAGTAAGGTTTTCATGATACAGATGCTGTCTTAGATGTTTTTAGAATTGCCACCATCCGGTAAATCACGTTTGTTGTGGTGGTCTCGGCTTTGCCCGACACGTCAGAGAAGTCAATGGACTGGCAGTTTGTAGATGTCCATAGATTGCCCGCATGCTCAATATCTGCAGCTCTTTCTGTAAAGCAGTGGTGCAAGGCAAAATACAGCTAAAGGTGGTAGAGCAACGCAAGACGCGACTTCACCTATGATATCGCGCATGCTTGATTAAAGATGCGCCAAACTTCAGCAACAAAAAAAGAAACAATAGCAATAAGAAAAGCTTGAGGGATCGAACGCACACCAACGTCACCTGGAGCGAGCGACGGAGTGAGAAATTATTGGCACCTGGAGCGCGCAACAACTGCGGTAAACAATACCTGGCACCTGGACCGCGCAGTCATGTATTGATCGATCGAATACTACTGAAACTTCAGATATATATCACAGTCAAGTTCTGATCCAAGTGCTAGTTTCGCTTGCTATGGGTAAGCTGGCACTCGCTGTTTGCTGACTTTCATGCCTGGCCACTGACTCCTCACGCTTTGGACGTTGTTTCATAACCTCACTTTTGATTTCTCCTCTGATCTCCCGAAGTATGCTCATATTCGTGGTGCTGCACTAGGATCTCTGTTCGGGCTCCAAAGTATATATGGCCCCAATGTGGCTGCACAGTGCTTGCACAGTGCTTGCACGTGTAGTAATACTCACTCTGTGTAAAAGCTGCCACACTTAAAGCATTTTTAGGGAGAACCATATTAACATCACAAACTCGGAGCAGGGTGAGCAGTTGGTGATGCGCAAAGGGTAGTAGGTGAAGGATAAGCAGCTTTGCGCACATGCCAAGAGTAGCTGCTGACTGAGGGGAAGAGCCAGGCTGAGTAGCTGCTACATCCGCAAGCCTTAGTCGGCCAGTACGTACATGCACGCACGAAGTGATGACTGCAAGAAAAGTGGCAAGATCCGAAAAAGAAAGGCTTCATTCTGTCTCGAAAAACATCAGACGTAATATTATGAATGTATCTAAGCTGGCAAAATGCCTCTTCCTACGAGGCCAGAAACCAGAAATAAAAAAGACCATAACCCAGAACGCTCCTCTCCATGCATCATGGTGCATACGGCGGTGGTGGATCTTGTTCACCCAACTGCGTCGAAACCGTTGGCGCGTAGCCTGACGTCCTATTGCCATTCCCATATGTCTCCCAACCTCCACCATCTGTGTACGCACTGACTGGGCTTGTCGCCAGCTCGTAAGTCAATGGTGGTGATGTAGGCGTAGCTCCAAACGCTGGCGATGACATTGAGAATCCCACGTTGCCATACACGCTGTGCTGAGGTGCAGGCAGTAGACCCGACACCGTTCGTCGAGGAGGAAAGGCAGGTGGTTGGTCTTCGGGCAGATCGTGAGGACGTGTACCGTTCGCGATAGGCATTCGTGATAGTGTCGCGAAAGAGTCGGTACGTTGGAGAGAAGGCTGTATTATGATCTGAGGCTTCCGCTCGGGCACCGGCCGCCGAGGAATCTTGAATGATTGTGTTGGAAGTGGAGCCTGAGGACCATGCTGGTGTTGAGGTGGGGCTTGGGCTGGTTGTTGACATTGCCATTGCGGCTGCAATTGCAGTTGCGTGACCGAACCATGACATGCGTACTTTTGTGGTGGTATTACCGAATACTGCTGGTGATATTGAGGCTGGCGCTGCGGATGTGGAGTCCATCCACTTGTTTTCGCATTGTTCGCACCAGGAAATGTGTTATGCCTCCATTGCTGTACATCTTGTTCCAGCCTCTCTTTCTCGCTCTTCTTCCTATAGTGACGGTGGACTAGGTATCCTCCCGCAACTAGTTCGAGACCACCGAAGATCATGATGTCACGCTATGGTGCGGTTGTGAGAGAAGTTCTGATTAGTCACTATGGAACGTGGAGTGCGGTGTGAGGAACATGAAAAGAGAGAGTAGATGTATGGGAAGTGACTGAGGCCATAGTATTGGTTTATGCTCCGCCTCGATGTCAGACTCGTGAAGGAGGCGCTATTGGTGCCGGATTGTCCGAGCATTGTGGCGGAGTCGCAAGTTGGAGGTGCGATGGTGTCCAATTATATAGCTTCGCGTAGATACCCAGTAATGTGCCGTCATTTCTGTACCCCTGCCCTATGATGTCGAACCGCGTCGACAGCTCGCAAAGGAGTATTCTTTGCGACTGGATCTTCGTGACATCCTCTAAAGAAGAGTTATTGAATACCAGAAGACTGCTGATATGACCGAATGTGGTGTCGCTTGCGAATTCACCATACCGAGGTAGATGCATACTTAACATGGCGTCGTCTGCTGTTGCCAAAGCCCTAGCCGTCCTTCGTCATGCAAATTTCGCACTCAGATTGCTTATTGGAATTGTCGACACCTCCAGAGGTGATTGAGATACAGGTCACAGGCCATCCGAATCACCTGGCTAGTGGTGACAACATTGTCGTTAACGAAGAAACGTGCTTAACAAAGCAGAACCTGCTCAAAGTAATAGCCGCCGGCATCTCCTTTTTCTTCGCAGGAAACAATGATGGGAGTCTTGGAGCACTTACACCTTACATCCTGGGAACGTACCACGTCGGTACTGAGTATGCTGCATTGATGTGAGTATTTGTCGCAGTGTAGATGCAAATTCAAACCACGTTCATGCACTCACCTTCCGCCAGATACGGCGCAACCTTCCTTGGCTGGGTCTTCGCAGCATTAACGAACAGCCACCTTATCTGCTACCTTGGCCTCGGTGGTATACTCACTTTAGGGGCTTCAGTTCAAGTCATCGCCCATGTACTACGATTTTGGTCACCACCATTCGCCTGCTACGTTATCACCTTTTTCTTGCAAGCAGCTGGTATGGCATACAACGAGTCACACGCTAATTCATTCGTCGCATCTATCAATGGTGCCCACCGTCTATTGGGGTTCGTTCACGCGATGTACGCGCTCGGATGTCTCATATCTCCTTTCCTAGCTACTTCGATTGCTGCTAGGGCTGGTGATCGCTGGCCATTGTTCTACCTGTATCTCGTGAGCCTTGGAGTCTTCAACATGTTCACAGTTGCCGTCATGTTTCGTGAGAGCTTCCTCCCACGCAAGCAACCTGGGAACGACGAGCTCGCTTCCGGTGCTGCATCCTCTAGCCGGAACAAGAAAGCCAATCGCGAGATTATTGCGGCATTGAAGTTACCTTCGGTCTACCTACTATCGATGTTTTACTTCTTCATGCTAGGAGCAGGCATCACAGCCGGCTGTTGGCTTGTTGAATACCTGATCAAAGCACGTAACGGCCATCTTCCGGATGTGGGATATGTTCCGGCGGGACTATGGGGCGGCATCTTCCTCGGACGTATTGTACTTGCTGAGCCCACGCATCGCTTGGGAGAACGGCGTATGACGATGGTGTACTGCGTCATGATACTCGTATTGCAATTAGTATTCTGGCTGGTTCCGGATCTAGTGAGTAGTGCAGTAACTATATCCATGCTAGGCTTCTTCTACGGTCCACTCTTCGCGACAGTGAGAATCTATTCCACGTAACACGCGACAAGATCATTGACAATCAACAGGGTATGAGCATCGGCTCGAAATTGTTTGAGAAGGATATCCAACCTACAGCGCTTGGTTTTGTATTCGTCCTTGCGCAAGCCGGAGGTGCTTTTTTCCCTGCAATCACTGGCATTGTTGATAGTCAGGCCGGAGTGCAGGTCATGCAGCCAATACTCGTCGGCCTAATAATTGCCATGGGTATCTCTTGGGCCATTGTGTCACATGTGAAGAAGCGCCATGATTGAGCTCGTGACTTCCAATCGTCTTCAACTTACCTTAACAGCGGCTCTGACATGAAGACCCGTACGGAATTGTAGGAAAGGGGAATCTTTACTGGAGTTTGACAATCAAATCATTGAATTTTAGAGCAATCACGCACATAATGGTTTTTTGACGCTCGTGCAACCATGTACCTGGAGAAGCTAGTTTTCGTTTGCACAAGACAGGCAAACAATAAATTCTACCAACCAGAACACGAGTGTCTACAGATCTTCGCTTTAACTTCTGCCTGGATATTGCCAACATTCACAATAATGACACCAAAGCACGAAAGGCGAAGCGAAGTCTGGTCAGAACGAGGCCTAGCAAGAAGATACGATGAACTTTTAGACTCGTACACGGGTCTCTACGAAGAGTACCACATCTTGTTGACCGCTACGAACGAAGATCCTGACCTTCATGACCTCCAACATCGAGTTACCCATCCCCATGGCGAGATAAATAATATCGAGCATGATACCGAAAACACACACGGTAGAGACAACGGACTTGCCCGTGAGGTCCAACAGCTACGGAACGAGGTTGAACATCTGAAAACCAATTTCGAACGCTTCCAAGATAAGATTGACGATATCATGGGAAACGAAAACCGCCATCAGGATAAAGATCACGATCTCACGCTAGACAGCGATCGCCTACGGAATGAGAATCGCGATCTCATGGAGCGATATGAGAACATTCAGTCGGAGCTCCATGATCTCAGAGAGCGACACGAACGGCTTCACAATGACAAGCAAGAATTCGGGAATCAGATCGACCGTCTTCAAGACGAGAATCTAGAACTGGCGAGTGAGAGGGCACGTCTGCAAGCTGAGAGTCTCCCAAACGATACTGCAGCGCTCAGCGGCAAGACGAGAATATGTGAAGACTTGATGAACGACCTCCTTGCGCAGAACAGTGACTTGGCAGCGCAACTAAGAGGCTCTGAACTCCGTGAGTTGCAGATGACGGCTCAGATCGAAATCCAAGGTGGTCAGATCAAATATATCCATGAATCACTAGGCAAAGAGAAGACGAAGAATCAAGGAGATGCCTCTGAATGTAGTAATCAAGACCTCGATGACTCGCCAGAGTCCCCGCGAAGTCCTGTCCTGTTACATGACAGTGAAGCAGACGATTCGAAACCCCGTGACACAGATGGCATCGACAACAGCAACCAAGGTCTTACAAATGCCCTTGACGCCGCCAATAGGCAGCTAGATTCCGTCAAATTTTTGGGGCAGACTGATCAGTCAGGAGAGGAGTTCAAACAGTGCATGAAAGATCACCAGAGACTGAATGCGACAAGCCGAAATCAGGAGGACACGATTACTGAGCTTCGCGAGGAAGTAAAAGCGTTTGAAGAAACGCTCGACGAGATGAACAACGAAAGTTTGGCGTGGGAACATGAGTGTAAAAGCTGGGAGGCGAGATACGCAGGCCTCGACGCAGATTGGAGTGAGAGGTACGATGACCTCAAGACAAAGTATAGGGGGATTGCAATAGGTGAGGACGCCACGAGGCTGGATGGGCAAAACGACTCATGTGCAGAGAAATGTAAAGAATGGGAGGACAAGTACAGCGCCGAAGTTTCCCAAGGGAAGAAGAGACGTACGAACCTCCAACGGTACTGGGAAGACAGGTATGACCATCTTAAAGAAGGACACGCGTTGCTGGAAGTAGAAAGAGACCTTGCCATTAAGCAGCTCACATCAGAACAGCCTGGAAAAAGGTTCACAGAGACTTCAACGGGAATAAGCGAAACATGCGCAGAGAAGTGCCAACAGTGGGAGGGGAAGTACAACGCCCTTGCAGAGGACTATGACTCACTGAAGATGCGGACGAACCTCTATGATCTAGACCACAAGCTCGCGGAGGCTCTTGATAAACAAGGGCAATGCGAAGAGAGCCGCGACTACTGGCGTGCCAAGTATGATGATCTTGTTACAAAAGGCTCATCTGTAAAAGACTGTGACCTTGGAGAGCAACTAGACCAGGCTTCTAAAGAGATGGATGAACCAGCCTGCAACAACGCAAAAACTATCGATACCTTGAAACAGCGAAACAGCGATCTTGAGAGTGAGCTCCAGCGTAATGCAGATGAGTACAATGGATCTGAGTTGAGACGCGAAGAAGCCGAACAATATTGCAGAGAACTGGAAGAGAGGTGCGAGGAAGTGTCTCGAGTGTGGGCGGAGAAGTATAGCGCACGTGTGGTGCTGTCGGTGGAATTGGCGAAAGAGTGGCAGATGAAGCGTGATGCACTCATGGCCAGACTGGCCAGACTGGCTTTCGAGAACGGGTCAGTTAATGTTCCGGACCCATCTGAGCCTGGAGATGAGAGTGGCGATGGTCATGAGGAGTGTAGGGAAAAGTACAGGGCGTGGAAGATGAAGGGCAAGGAAGCGGGAGAGATGTATGGGAATCTCACTACGTATTGGGTGGCGTTGAAGAAGAGGAATCTCGAACTGATGGAGAATCTGACGTTGTATGATAGGAAGCAGAGAGTGTTGTGTGAGAAGCTGGATAGATTGGTAGATGCTGTGCTTCATTCGGTTCGCAGGGAATGAACGGGGAACTGGTCGATAGCCGCATACTTGTGATGTTGCAAGCTGCTTTCATAGTGCAGGAATGTATTTAGAGAGATTAAATTCCGTTGGTTCTTTACATAGAAGTACGACAGCGATTGTTAAACCTTTCTTCGCAGATGTTCTGTGTACGCGCATGCCTGACCTATCATGAAGAGGACATCATCTCCCCTCCACCCCGTCTCGTCTCTAGGGAATGCATATGTAAACTTCAGGCCATGCTATAAAATGCTTTGCGTTGGAGGTTCATCTACTGGTGTTCTCGCCTAGTCACCCTACCGAGGCTGACGGCGTAATGCCCGGGACGGCGTAATGCCCGTTTTGAACACCAAAACTGCAAGCTAGATTTGAGGCTGTACAGCCTCACGCAATAGCTATTATCACGCAATAATCTAGTGGAGGAATCTATATAGCTTGGGAATGATATTTAGCTATCTATACCTAGCTAGAGTATTGATCTGCCTGCCGTGGCGCGACTGAACAGGCTGCGCAGCCGTTGCAGCACCTGCAGCCTCCCTATCACCTTAAGGCTCTACAACGACTACTTTCTTCAGAGCAGCCTTTCGCGCAGCCTTGAGGCTCGTTCTCCTTCCCTTTTGGGATAGTTTAAGGCTTCCTCAAAGTCGCTTTGCAGTCTCACGAGCAGCCTTCCTTAAGGCCCTCTCAGCAGCCCTCTCAGCCCTCAGCCTCTCCCTCAACAATTGAGCCTCTGCCCTTGCCTCGCGCCTTAATTAAGTAGCCTCAGCCTTAGCCTGCCTTGCCTCCTCACGTTGTCTGTATCTTTCATCCTTTTGAAGTTGTTATTGCTCCTCCTCAAGCTCCTACTGTTGCTGTCGCTCACGTGCCTCCCTCACCTTCTTTAGAGAGTAGAATATAGCCCCTCCGTGATAGTCCTCAGGCTCCTGCAGAGGTAGGGCCTTGCCTCACTTCCTGCGTAGCCTCTCGTTAAGTAGAGCCTCCCTAAGACCTTAAACCTTATGCTCAAGGAGGGATTTTTAGACTAAGATTAAGTGAAAGGCTTGGCTAAGCTTTTAAGCTCAAGGATCACCTCTATCCTTCACTACCTCGCGTAATAGGCCTTCAGTCTTCCTCTAATTTAACGCACTTAAGGCTAAGGAGTCACTATCTCCTAAAGGGGAGGCCCTGTTATTAAACCTTTAAAGGATAACCTCAGGATTAAAGGGCAATAGGCCTGTCGCCTGGAAGGCCTTAAGGATAGTTTTCTCCTTAAAGGAGGCTTCCTAGGCAGCTAGGAATATTAGGAAGAAGTCCCTCTTACTTATAGAGGTGAGGCCTTAGGTCCTTTCCATGAAGGCTAAGATCTAGTTTAAGTAAGCAGAGGAGAGAGGCTTGAATATGGCGACGTCAAGTAGCTGTAGCATGTAGGTTAAATAAGGAGGATATATTGCAAGGAGGATCCTATTCTTATTACAGTACTTAATAAAATCCATTGTAAGGTAAGATCTATGCCTGTCAAGGATGAGTAACTAATAGCTTAAGCGAGCCTTAGCCTTCGTAGAGCGATCAAACACCTACTTAAGCCAGGCAAGGCCTAGATCATTGTTAGTCCAACTAGAGGAAGAAGAGGTGAAGTAAACTTGATGTTCCTCAGGCTTGAAGGCTTGAAGCCAGGAGTCCTGTAGCGATCCTGAGGCTGACTAATATATAAGGGCAGGCTTAAGGGCAGATCTATCAGCGTATATGCAGGCCAGAAGCATTATCCACTCTTAATTGCTATCCTGGATCATAGATCTTAGCTTCCCCTCTTAATACAGCCTCCTGCTAAACACCCTCTTTAACCTTGTTACTACACTAAGGAGGAAGCCTTTCTCATCTATATTGTATGTGTGGCGAGGCTTAATGTTATATTCCTTAATCTCCTTAGCTAGAAGCTTAAAGTAGAGGCTGTATTTTAAGGCTGAGTTAGCCTGGTGGCGTGTTCTGTCAATCCCCGTTGCCCAACTTGAGATGAGATTAACCTGGTAGCGTTAAATGTACCAATTAGCCTAGTGCTTTCTAAGCTCTTTCTTTGCTATCTGTAAGGCAAAGTTCTGTATTATAACCCTTGTAGGGGGCAGGCCTTGCCTTGTAAGGTGCTCTATATAGCGTAGGAGCTCCTGTTCCTGTTGTAGGTGGAGGATCTGCTGATTTTCTGCCTTGTGATTGCGTGAGGCTGTAATACCCTAGTGTCTCCAGGCAAGCGTCCTTCGCTCAACACTATAGACTTTTGCTATTTTAGTATAATTAAGTTTTTCTCCAGGCTGTAAGGATTCTATAGCTGCAAGCGCAGCCTTAATTGGGTTTATGTTGATAAAGTTACGCGTTGTTGAAGTTTGAGGTGTTGGTGTTCAAAACGGGCATTACGCCGTCCCGGGCATTACGCCGTCAGCCTCGGTACACCCCTCCCCACTCGACACCACAAGCGTCAGCACCTGCTTCTCCTTGCCAACCCCAACATCCACATCCCCCTCCGACACCGAGTTATACGGGAACCGCTGCACCAATCTCGCGATCGTGTATCCCGCCTCTAGAACCGCAAATTCCTGACCTAAGCATACTCGGTCCGCTGTTGAACGGGAGATACCCGTACCCCACGTCCCGCAATAGTTTCCCATCTTTCCAGCGCTCAGGTCGGAACTCAAGGGCATCTTTGCCGTAGATGTCCTTGCGGCGGTGCATAGCATATACGCAATATCCTACAGCTTCACCCTTTTGAATCAAGATGGGGGACTGGCCAATCGAGATAGGGCGTTTTCTTCAAGTTCTCGCGTGTTGGTGAGACTGCATCTGCACTAAGACCAGAGGTGGAGGCAATCTTTTCGCGGAGCTTGGAGAGTACGAGGGGATGGCGCGCGAGGAATCGCAAGATCCAGGTTAGGCAACATGCTATTGTGTCGCGGCCGGCCAGGAAAACATTGAGACATTGGTCGTGAAGTTCTTTTTTGTCGCGGGTTTCTTGTATGAGCGCGTCGATGAAGACGTATTGCCTTTTCCCTTCCTCATCAGCTGTGTGCTTGCTGGATTTTGGGGCTTCGAGCGCTCGCTGAACCGCTTGGTCTATGAAGCGATGCGACGTTCTGCACGCGCGTCGAAACTCTGGTGTGCTGGCAAGCCAGTAGTATTCACCAAGTCTTCCATGGTGTGAGAGGTAGTCCTGGCTGAGGTTGAAGGCATCAGCAATTTCAGATCCTTGGCCCGCAATTCCGGTGCTGTGAAGAGAGCTCATGTTCTCGCCGAAGAGCAGAAAGGTGGTTGTGTCAAAGGTGAGGCGGAAGAACAAGGGTTGGAGGTCGACTACGCCATCTGCGGGGATAAAGCTGATGAAACTCTCGACACATTTCTTGAATGCCTCAAAATTTTGAAAATGATTCGACGAGAATTGAGGGTGAAGTAGGACACGTGAGTGCTTCCATGCTGCACCATCTTGGGTAAGTATACCACTTCCCATGAGGGGAGCAAAGTGTTTGGGACGAAGGCCGAGACTGAAGTCTGGCGGTTGTCAGTATGTCAGAGGTCGTACCAGACCGAATATCGAGATGTTTCACCTTCAAACTGATTGGAGAGAACTTCCTCGATATTGCGAGGCTCCACGGTGTTGATTCCTCGAGCTCCTACTGATAACTGCGAGTTTTAGACACTCTCTACCGAAACAATAATGTACTCACATAAATGCTGCTCATGAGTTGTCCCACTCATTCAACAACCTCAAGGAAGAACTGCAGAATTGTTTGTGCCCTTGCATGCCGCCCGACTTATACGAGCAGATCCAAGCCTTGCGGCCACTTCGCTGCCCACCTTCGCGGTGATCTACAACCCATCTGCGCTGCGAACTGATCATCTTGCTAGCCTCTGTTAGCCCATTTGATGAGTGAGTGATGTCTCGAACTCACTTGAGTCTGGACCCGGCGTTCGTAATAGCAATAGCCTGTCAAGCAGAGGAAGGCTATGGTGATGGCCAACTTGGGTAGGCTCATCCACTTACATAGATTGCCGCCGTAGTAAAGCATCGTTTGATCCAACTCGGGCGAAGGATCTGGTAGATTATAAGGAAAGCAGAGTCGCTTCGTGGTGTATGTCGTGGGGGGGATCTGGGAAAACGCAGTTTGCTTGCAAGTTTGCCGAGGAAAACAGAGAATCGTGAGTCAAACCTTGCGCAGCAGTGTCCCGCTAATAATAAGTGTAAAGATTCTGGGGCGTCTTCTGGGTTGATGGCAGCAGCCGCGAGCGTCTTCGACAGACCTTCTCCCAAAACGTGTCGACAGTTGGCAAGGTTGAATCCAACGAGAAAGCTGCACTTCGTTGGCTGTCAAACTGCACTAAACCTTGGTTACTTATCATCGATAACGCGGATGATCCTGACCTCGATCTCAACGAGTACTTGCCACGAAGATGGCGAGGGCATATCCTCATAACAACACGAGATCCACTATATAAATCTTACGGGACTGTCGAGACTGGATTCTTCGAGTTCCAGGGCCTGGAGAATAATGAGGCCAGCTTTTTACTGCTTACAGCTGCTGGACAAGCGCAACCATGGACTTCGAATGTCCGAGGCGGCCGCGCGATTGCGGAAGTATTCGGACATCTTGCGCTAGCAATTACTCATGCAGGCAAAACGATTCGTCAAGGCTTCTGTAAGCTTCACGAGTACCTGGAATACCATAAGCGGGAATGGGAGAGGATGCGCTTAAGAAGGCAGGCTGTGAAGTCACTACACGTAGCAGATGATCTCGACGTACTCACGACATTTGAACTAAATCGCCGGGTTATTGAGGACCGCGCAAATAAAGCGTCGAGAGACGCGTTACAGGTGCTTGATACCTTCGCGTTCCTGCATGATCAAGATAATGGTATCCGCTTCGATATCTTGGAGCGAGCTATCACAAATGCTAAAGCGGAGAATAGACAGCAGCTGGAACAACTTCAAGAAGAAGTACAGGCGAGAGCATCGAGGCCGCCGCCTCCCTGGTCTGTCTGGTACAAAGACATCCTGTTCGCTATCCTAGCATCATTTACAAGAACCGTAGCCCACCCGTGCTACCTGATGTACGTCAGAGCCACATACTGCACCAGTAAATTTGGTCGAAAAGTTGATGACGATTAGATTATCCGTGTCGGTCGCGAATCAGAAGACTTTGACTCAGATCGGTTGCGCGCTGCTCTGAGGCAGCTCACACAATCATCTCTCATCATACACAATGACAAGTCTGACAGCTACTCAATGCATCCTCTGGTGCACAAATGGGCTCAAGAAAGACCTGATATGAGTAATCATGTACGCTGATAATCTGAAGAGAACATAGACTAATATCCTCGGACGTAGGTATAGCCGAACAAGGCGTCTGGTCAGAGGCTGCAGCAGTCCTGCTGTCCCACTGTATACTGCTCCCTCCCCTCGGTAGTACTACTGAGGATGAAGATATTCGCAAATACATCTTGCCCATGTTGCATATGTTCGCGATTGCCAGCAGTCAATCGAGCAAAGAATGAGGGACAAGCGTATGGCAAGGATGAAGCCTTGGCCCGTATTCGACAGCGGCTTTAACAAGGAGAAAGCGCTTATGTACGCTAAATTCAGCATTGTGTATGCTCAGCACGGAAAGTGGGATGAGGCGAGGAGATTACAGCTGGCAGTAAGAGACTTTACCATGCAGGTGCTAGGGATGCAACATGCCACCACTAGACGGATCACGCTGGCACTCTCAGCCACCCCGTTCCATCTGGGGCAAAGCGACGATGCTGCAGCCTTACAGAAGGAAGTTCTCGATGCCTGTATCGCACATCTTGGGGCCGAGCATCACGACACTCTGACTGCGAAGGGAATCCTAGGAGAATCGCGATATCTTCAGGGTCGTGTCAGCGACGCCAAATCACTGCAACAAGAAGCTGTGAGTGGACTGACAAAATTGCACGGCATCAATAATGAGGACACTCTGAACGCCATCGATGGTCTCGGACGGACGGTGCTGAAACTCTACTCTGAGGAGGATATGAGAGAATCCCAGAGACTTCATCGACAAGCAGTCGACGGAATGATTGTGTTACTTGGAAGAACCCACCTGCGTACGCTTATTGCACGCGAGAATCTCTGTCAAGTTGCTGTTCAAACTGGAGACGAGGTTTTGTTGAAAGAGGCTCACGAAACGATGCTCGAGGTCCTCGAAATGCGCAAAGAGAAATTAGGCAAAGAGCACGCATACACATTGCTTGCGATGGTAAGTCTGGTCGTGACCTTGGCATTGTTGTTAGGTCTCGCATGTACTTTGTCGAAAGCATGTACTAACCGACATCATAGGTGAATCTTGCGCTTGTCAAGAGCGGACAAGGGGATCTCGAAGGCGCCGACAATTTGATTCATCAAGGACTACCGATCGCGGAGCGCAATCTCGGTCCTGATCACGTAGCTTGCCTATGGGCCCGCTATCACATTGGCAAAATATGGGTGAAGCAGAAGCGCTGGGAAGAAGCGGAACTGCATCTGATTGACTGTACGGAGCGGCAGCGTAATCTGCTACAAGGCAGAGGGCAGTATCACCCGGACAGACTGGGAGCGTTGATTGAACTTGCGACAGTACACCATGCACGAGGAAACATGGAAGAGTGCAATCGTGTTGTCGATGAGGCGCTGATGGGGTTCGAGAAAGTTACAAAGACTTACGAGCACCCTATTGCGAAGAAATTGAAGGCGGATAGACAGAGGTGGAACGATGAGAGCAGCAAGTTGGCCAGGACAGGTCCCTTGGTCGATTAAATTTCCTACCAATGTTGCTCAATCAGTCGAACTGGAGTAATGTCACTTGTGCTCGCATCAACACAATCCAAGAATTCAGGCTGGATGTCCCGCCCCAAGTACCAGTGCCAGTCCACGAGAAGAGGAGCAGACACCCAAGCATTAGTTCAATAGTACAAGTGTGGGCTTGAGGTGGATATCAATGTTCCTCGATGACATACGAGCCCATCATGGAGAGGATGGACAATGTATACAGAAGAGGGTGAAAGATGACGAGATACGGTGTTGAAGCTTTACTTTTCGCAGTAATTACTACAGGCGTTTGAGTCTACTTCGAATTCGGGCCAATTATTTGTCATGGCGAGATGAATTGACCTTCATAATGTTAAGGTTTAGATGCTTTATTGAGACTCCAGTGACTGGATCTGCAGTGCTCAGTTCTCCAGCTGGCGGTGCTCTGTCTTCTCACACGACTGTTGCAAGTCTCGATACGCAATATCGCTTGAGCTGTCGTGCGTGGATTGACGCGGCCATGTGAAGCGTGAGGTATGAAGGGCGCGAGGGAAAGGGCGAAGGATGGAATCTTCGAGAGACCCTGGCCTAAGCGAGACTAGCGCCAGTGACCTCACCACCAGTGCCACTCGACTCATCGCGGTCCTGCATCGCTCACCACGTCTTCACATAGCCAAAAAGCCCGATCAATACCACTAGTGTGCGTCTCACATTAAGCCTCCACCCCTCTGCCTTCTACCTACTGACTAATCGAGTAGCAAACAGTCAACGTATATCGTTGCTGTACCCCACCGTCAGCACACGACAACCTTCCTCAGCCTTACACCACACTTCTCATCTTTCACCCACAACACCCATACAACCCTTCAAAATGTCTGAGGACTGGAACTCCGTGACCAAGATCGGTAGCCGCACCCGTGGCGGCGCCGCTGGCCCTCGTGAGACAGTTGTCAAGGGCAAGTCTGCGCTGAATGCTGCCCAACGAAGCGGCGGCATTATCGCCACAGAGAAGAAGTACGCTTCTGCTAACACTGTAAGCACCCCTTGAATCTCTCCACACTCGAGCGCTTGCTCATTGAGGCCCGGCGCGCGATTCTTCAACAATCCCACTAACATGCATCAGGGTACCGCCTCCGCCAGCCAAGAAGGACAGCGCCTCACCAAAGTCGACCGCTCCGACGACATTGTCAAGCCCAAGACTGTCGGCATCGTTGTCGGCCAGGCCATCTCCAAAGCGCGCTCCGAAGCCAAGAACGACAAGGGCACCACGATGACCCAAAAAGATCTCGCCACAAAGTGCAACTCCACACCCACCATCATCGCCGACTTTGAGCGCGGTACTGCCACACCTGACCAGAAGCTACTGGGCACCATGGAGCGCGTGCTCAACGTTATCCTGCGCGGTGATAAGATTGGACAGCCCAAGTTCCCGAACAAGAAGTGAGCGTCTCTACTCGGCAGCGCTTTGATGGGAACCCTGAAACGCGTTCCTGTTACAGTGTGAGTACGAAATCCGCTCCAGAAGAAGGGACTGGCAAAGATTTTGTCATTTGGCTTAGCGGGCGTAGGTTTATGGGCGTTTTTGATGGATATCATGGAAGAATGACCATTGATGGGATACCTAGCACGGCTCATACTTTCGAGATTCTGAGCTGGACTTCCTGGGCTTATAACACACAATCATGACGAGCTGAGTTAGACTTGAGGAAAGATAGCTCGCTAGACGCTAGACAAAAATCTACGATTCATGACCAAATAGCGCGCTCGACAGTGCAGACTGTGCTGTTGACAACGTGTATCGTTCTACCGATAGTGTGATTGTATGAAGGACACACTATTTGAAAATTCAAATGATCATCGAGAAAAGGGTACATGAGTTATTTCTGCGACTATACAGTAGGTTGAAACGCTCCTCCATGACTTGGTGCAGTGACGTGATTGGCTCCGTCTCTTAGCGAAGCCCAGCATCACGACTTCACATCCTCTGCTCGTAACAAGCCTACAAGCTCACTTCAAACTACCAAATAAAAACACGCAAAATGATCCACCCCTTCACATTATGATCTTCCCTTCTTCAGGTAAATACAAGATCTTCGGCTCCAAATCACCCATGTACCCACTTTCCCCAACATCTCACTCCGCGTGACCTTTCAATGCTAATCCACCGCAGACCCCTCTTCCTCACATTTGCCATTTGTCTCGTACTCTACCTATACTTCAACATGACCTCCTCACCCCAATCACCTATCCCGGCTGCTCCGCCTCAGAACTACCATTACGAGTACACCGTCGTCAAAGGTTTGTTCCAGCAAAGTGAACAAGAAACCGATGATTCCACTTTTGATTTTGTACGTATATCACCCCTTCTCCTCACTTCTTTGGCATTTCTCAACCGTACTAATCCATGACTCTTCCTTGTTAGCGCAAAGAAAACTTCGGCCTGATCAATCGGTCTTACCCCACTGACATTGCTGGGAAAGAGGAAGAGCAGTGGCGCCGCTTTGAACGCTACATTGCCAGTCTCAACGAAACTACTTCAGATGGCGAGAGTATCAAAGTTTTGTTTTTGGCACGTCACGGACAGGGATGGCATAATGTTGCGGAAACGAAATATGGAACGAAGGCGTGGGATGTACGTTTCCCCCATCTCTCCTTCACTCCCCTTTACAAGTACCACAGTATCAACCTCAGGACAATAACAACACTAACCACCCAACCCCACCACCAGTGCCACTACGCCGCCCTCAATGGCTCAACAGCCGACAATCTAACCTGGTCCGACGCCCACCTCACTCCCCTCGGCACCCAACAAGCCCTCTCCGTCAACGAACTCTGGTCCCACCAACTCCCTCTCGGCCTCCCACCCCCACAAACATACTACGTTTCCCCACTAACCCGCACCATCCAAACCGCCGACCTAACTTTCACCCGCCTCCCCTTACCAAAAAACGCACCATACAAACCACTCATCAAAGAACTCCTCCGCGAAGCCCTCGGAGTGCATACGTGTGACCGCCGCTCCAGTGCCTCTTCCCTGAGAACCGCACACCCGCATCTCACTTTCGAGTCCAACTTCAGTGAGCAAGATGTGCTCTGGGAAAAGGACTATCGCGAGCCGAGGGATGCGAGGAGGTATCGGTTAAGCGTGTTTTTGGATGATGTGTGGGAGAGTGATAAGGGGGTTTGGATTAGTATGACGAGTCATAGTGGAGCGATTGCGAGTTTGCTTGAGGGGGTTGGGCATAGGGCGTGGGGGTTGGAGACTGGAGGGGTTGTGCCGGTTGTTGTTAAGGGGAGGAGGATTGGTAGCGGGAGGGAGGTGCCGGTGAGGGGGCCGAGTGATGGGCCGGATTGTAAGGAGGGAGATGCGGGTGGTATTGAATAGACAGTTTGCTGTGTAATGGGGAGATTGGGAGGCGGAAGAGTTCAGGATAGTGGGTTAGTTGCGAATGAAGGGAGAATTTGCTGCTGGTGATTTATTTGATTCTTCTGTCAAGGTACATGGCCTAAGTATAGAACATGGTCCTCTTCTCCATTTGTGCCCTGCTCCTCTCTCAGAACTTTTGGAAAAGCCTAGACCAACCTGCCGAAACGCCATTGCATGCGAAGCACCCGATTCCCTTTCAGTTCAGTTCAGTCAAGTAAGACATGCCTCATAATCTCCTGTTCTAACATTACAAGTTCGCCTGGCTCTGCTTCTGCTCCCTTTCCACCTCGTACAGGAAGTCAAAGTACGGTTTGTCAAAGTGGTGTACACGAACGTAACCGTCCTCTCCTCCTGAGCAGTAGCTGGTGCCTTGTGGGTGGACGGCAACGTAGTTGAGGGGACCAAAGTGGCCGCGCACACGCCCGATTTCCTCCATGAAGATCTTGTGGTAGAAGCGCGCTTCAAATTTACCCTGGCGGGCCGAGGTGGTGGTGACGTCCATGGCGGCTTGACCTCCGCCGAGGATAACGTAGTCTTTTACGGGGGTGATGGCGGCGCTGTTAAGGGGGGTGTCGGCGACGTAGGACTTGAGAACGGTGAGTTCTTCGGCATCGACGAGCTGGGTGGAGTTAGTATTGAAGTCATGGATGAAGGGGAGTATTTTCTACCTTTGCGGTCTTATCCTTGGAAGCGGTGATGAAGTATGTCCGGTCGGGTGCCCACTGGAGATCGGTGACTGCGTCATGTTAGTACAAGTCTAATAATTGAATAGACTGTTCTCTCGTACCCTGCATGTCTGGCTCATGCACGTCGTAGTTGCTTGAGAGCAGCTCTCCAGTCTTTCCATCCCATTGTGTAATTGAACCATCCTCGTGTCCCGAGATGATGTACTTTCCGAGGTAGCTGAAACCAGCAACCGTCGCCTTGCTCTCATCGCACACTATCCTGAGCAGCTGCTCATCTGACTGTTGTGCCTCTGGGTCGGGGTTGATTTCGTATACGCAAATGGTAGAGAGATGACCGGATCGCTTCTCCGTCACACCAAGCAGTTGCCGTCCGTCCGCGGAGAACTCGACGCGCTTGATCGATGTGGCAAACTCCCATGTGTGAAGAAGCTTGCCCGTCTTGACCTCCCACAACCGCATTGTGTTGTCTGCGCCGCCGGTCGCGAGGAGTTCCGAAGTGGGGTTGACGTCGACGGTCCAGAGCGCACCCTGGTGGCCGTGGTAGGTTCCTAACCGCTCGCCATTGTGGGAGTCTGCATGCTGTCAGCCTCGTGCCTAACTCCTCTGCGCAAAGGGGTGGACTAACACCACGCGCACACAACGTGATCCTTTGAGACGGAGAAGATGATGTCGCCGTCGGCGTTGTATTTGACCTGCGTGAGCGCACGCTCGTGTCCGGAGAGAAGAATCGGCCTCATGGTGTTGGGCTGTTTGTGACGGTCGGGGCGTGCGGGTTATATGTGGCGGGGAAGCGGCGTCGTTAAATTTCGTGACTGCACTGATATCGACGTCTTGGTGTTGAAGTGGGCTGCTGCTAACCGCATGGGGACGCTAGGCCTGTCTGTCGGGGCTCGCGATCCCACCACCCCTCACGCGTCAGGGCATCGATGCTTCTCGCGCAACCTTGGAACCGTCCATCACAGAGCATCTCATCATCTGACGATGCACCGTGGTGCACACAGATGGCCTGAGCAGTGAGTCACCGAGTGGTATGACGATCCATGCCCGGAAGGCGAAATCAGAAGCGCATCCACCGCTGCGCTGGTCAAGGCACACTGCGGGCCTGCATGACAGCAGAATGGGCATTTTGACTCACCACCAGTGTGACTCCAGGCGTACCTCCGATTATGCATGCCTGGGTTAGGGGATGGCAGAAAGTCCCACTCTTCAGAACAGGTAGCACGGTCGCACCTACTCGCGCGGTAGATTCTGGACCGCAATGACCTCTCTTTCACTACTCTCTCCGCTCGTCTCAATCATCGTCTTCCTTCAAGCTCTCCTACGTCCGGTGGCCTCTTCCGATGTCTCTCTCTGTCATCTTCATCGTTGTCATACTCCCTCTTCACTGTCAAGCCGCATTTCTCGTCACAAGACTACACGCGACTTCCAGCCTGTAACATCAATTTAGACCCCAAAAATGTCCTATACTGCACCCTGTTCCTCTTCTTATCTCGCCAATCTCGACAAAATCCCACCGGCCACACACCCGGGGCTCTGGAGAAAATGGCTCTTTACATAATCAATGTCCGCGTTCCAGCATATCAAAGGCGCGGCTCATGTTCGCATTGTGGCTCAATGCACAGTATATCACACAAGCCAGGACTGGCTCTCGATTCCTGGTGGAAGTCCGATTTGACACGCAGAATGCATCTTTAGCGCTCCTGCCTGTCGCGGTCACTGTGGTCTTGGCATCGACACTCCTGCCTTCCACTTCATGTAAACACTACAACAAAGCTCCAACAAACTTCAAAACACCTTAACGAGCAGACTCGTCACAGCCGCCAATCCAAGCCGCGTGCCGACCAAGAACACGGTCTGAAGTCAGCATGACATCTAAACCACTACCGTCAGCAGTCGTTCGGCTCGACGAGCTCGAAAATTTGGGCGTGAATGAGTACATCATAGCGGCAGGTCCAGAAGGGAAGCAGTTCTATGGGACTTCTAGAGGCTATTCAACGTAAGTAATTATTGCACAACTCTTTCTTTCATCTGCCAAAACCTACGCCAGGGTCCATCTGCCAGTGGACCTGCTATGTGAAGTAAAGGTTGGCCTGGTGAAGAAGATTATATGGGCATCATTCGGTAGCAGGGAGGACTCATGGTTCTTTGCTTTGGAGACAAGAGATGGAGACTGCACTTTTCGTATTGGCATCGCGGCCCCATCTGCGTTGCAGAAGTACGTCAAGCAACTCGATGAGTCGAAGCTACTTCTTCAGTCTCTCCGTGTGCAGCTTGGGGACAACGATTCGTTCTTCGCATGGTCACGAAGTTCGTGGGTTGCGTCAGGCATTCCGCTACCTCTATTCAACAAGTTGCGCTCGATAAGCGCCTCGACCCGAGACTGGGATGGGGTATGCAAAGGAGCGCTGAAGAAAGGAAGTTGGCCATTGAATAATATCCAGTGGTCCCGAACTGGCTCCTTTTACATCCAGTACAGTGATAGCCACGCCGGACATTGGCAAGAGAAGGCTTTGCAAGAGGCCTGGGACAAGCTATGGGAAGATGGAAGTACGAGGGACTTGCGATTGAAGATTCGAGAAGATCTCGCCGTAAGTCACCTATCACCCTGATTTGACGTGAAGACTAAGCCCTCTAGTATGTTTCCATCGATCCGCACGCTCAGGATGGCGACACCTTCGTTTTCTTGAAGAAGCAGCAGCAACCCGACGAAGAGGCACTGCATGTCATGGGCTTCAGCGGAGGGGAGATTCACATCAACCTCGGATCCAAAGATGAGCCCCAGCCGCCAGCCACCAATACGCAATCTACAGTCGAAGACAAGCCTCAGTTACCAGCCACAGGTATACAGCGCTCATCCAAGAAGCCAGAAGAGCCTGCAAACTTTCAGTGGGCAACATGCAAGGAAGGAGGTCGGCCGCATCGAGAGGAGTCGTGGGAGCTAGTAGTGGAGAGAGGCGAGAGGGTGAAGGTGCTCCGTGACATGGGACGCAACTGGTTCATCGTGCAAGGCAAGCAGAACATCAAGGGATGGGTACATGGCACCTGGTTGGACTTTGGCGACAGCAAGGTACACGCGGATTCGGCAGGCGCATACACGCAATTCCGAGAGGACCTCGACAAGCTGCTCGTGCCAGGTCAGATGCGCTCATTCCCCGACATGCGCACGTACATGGACACTTGCACCAAGGTCGACTGTCAACATTTGAAGGAGAATGTGGGTTTGCTGGGGATCTGTGTCCACGACCTGCTGGTCTTGCTGCATGGATCAGGAAAGTATTCGAAGGGGTGGCTGAAGGAGGGTCGCAACCTGTTCCATCCGGACAGGTTTGCTAGATTCTGCCATCCCGAGCATGTCGAGAGCCTCAAGCCCAAGGCTGAGCAGCTTTTCGTGCTCTACGGCGTCCTCATGGAGAGGGCCTAGAGGTTTTGGGTGCCTTCTCTGGTGATGTAGAGGACCCGATGGTATAGCGTGGTGCCCACGACGGGTGGAATAGGAGCGGTTCAGCGCAGTACAAAGTCCCTAGGGGGCGACGATAGGTTGCCAGGATAGTTGGAATGAAGCAGATGAACCTTGATACCCCTCACGCTGGCGCCTCAGGATCCGCACTGCATCAAGCGACACACTGGCTATCTTCACGATCATGTAGTGTACGGTAAGATTTGGCCAGATTGCACCCTTGCTTCCCTGCCATGGTACGTAATGGCCCACACAACCCTCGCGCGGAAAACTAAATCATTTGGCGTCGGCGATACAGCAGAATATTATCCCCGGGGCTTTTCGCAGCCAAAGCAAAGGGAAAACCATGACACACGCACGCGCAGCTGCAGTTATCGTTGACTCATCATGGTGACTACGACCATGACTCCCGTAATCATCTCCTAACCTTACGTTACACTAATCTTGGAAAAACTTTGCCCGCGCCCGGGCAAAGGAGGAGGGATTGGACTCTTTGCGGAAGGATGAGTGTGCAGGCCATGCAGCCGATGTGCGGACGCGCTGCGAGGAGAGGAAGGGCGCTCCGTTGTTTTCCGCAGGTTGTGGGAGCTACCCCGCCACAGCCACTGCTGCGAAAATACTGGACGAGTACGACATCGAGTGCTACGCTGCTGCTGCCCCGCTGTCTATATACCACGCTCCGAGCCGCATCGAGTGTTGATTACAGCTGTGGGAGTTTTCGCCGTGGTGTCGCTGTTGCCAACGGTAGTCGATTCATCGCCGGACGGACGCGAGGCTCCATCAACACAGGGAGTCTGACATCGACAGGGCAGGGTTTACTGTCGAGAGGCTTCTCGACATCGGCGGCCACCATGACGGCTCAGAAGATTGATGGCACGGCTATTGCGAAGAGTATTCGTGAGAAGCTTGGTGCGAAGATCAAGGAGAGACAGGCGCAGAATCCTAGGTATAGGCCGAGTTTGAAGATTGTCCAAGGTTGGTCTCTCCCACCAATACAAACGTGCGAAGCTGCCATTGATCCATAACACCACCTGGTATTGGAAGGCAATCGCACAGAGTTTACCCCACCATGACTGCACACAAGACTGACAGTCAATACAACAGTTGGCGACCGCTCCGACTCCAGCACCTACGTGCGCATGAAGCTCAAAGCCGCCAGCGAAGCCAACATTGACTGCGAACTCGTGCACCTCCCCGAAGACCTTAGCGAAGCCGATCTCCTCTACAAAATCTACGAGTTCAACAACGATCCCTCTGTCCACGGCATCTTGGTGCAACTGCCGCTCCCCAAACACATTTCTGAGCACACCATCACCTCTGCCGTCGCAGATGAAAAGGACGTCGATGGCTTTGGCATCCAGAGTATTGGCGAGCTGGCCAAGAGGGGCGGGAAACCGCTGTTCACGCCGTGCACGCCCAAGGGTGTGATGGTGCTGTTGCAGGAAGCTGGTGTGGATATCTCGGGCAAGAATGCGGTGGTCTTGGGGCGCAGTGATATCGTGGGAAGCCCGGTCAGCTATCTGTTAAAGAATGCGGATGCGACTGTCACCGTGTGTCACTCGCGGACGGCGAATCTGCCAGATGTGGTCAGGCAGGCGGATATCGTGGTTGCGGCTATTGGTAAGGCCCAGTTTGTCAAGGGCGATTGGCTGAAGCCTGGCGCTGTGGTTATTGATGTCGGTACCAACTTCATCCCTGATGACACGAAGAAGAGTGGGCAGAGGTTGGTGGGTGATGTCGACTATGAGTCTGCTGCTGAGGTGGCGTCACACATTACACCCGTGCCGGGAGGTGTGGGACCCATGACGATTGCCATGTTGTTGCAGAACCTCGTGGACTCCGCGGACGCGACGTTTGATCGCCAGAAGAAGAGGAAGATCTCACCGTTGCCGATTAAGTTGGAGGATCCTATTCCGGCGGATCACGAGATTTCGAGGAAACAACATCCTAAGCAGATCACCGCTGTGGCCAAGGAGGTTGGCATCTTGCCCCATGAGTTGGAGCCATACGGTTCGACAAAGGCAAAGGTCGACCTTTCTCTGCTGAAGCGCCTTGAGCATCGCCGCAATGGACGATATGTCCTCATTGCTGGCATCACACCTACACCACTCGGAGAGGGTAAATCAACCACCACGATCGGTGTTGCACAGGCTCTAGGTGCACACCTCGGACGTATCTGCTTCGCCAACGTGCGTCAGCCCAGCATGGGACCGACCTTTGGAATCAAGGGTGGTGCCGCTGGTGGAGGCTACAGTCAAGTCATCCCTATGGACCAGTTCAACCTTCATCTTACCGGCGACATTCACGCCATCACCGCCGCGAACAACCTGCTCGCCGCTGCCATTGAGACCCGCATGTTCCACGAGAACACCCAAAAGGACGCCGCACTCTACAAGCGTCTCGTGCCCTCGAAGAAGGGAAAGCGCGAGTTCGTCCCAGTCATGTTCCGTCGTCTCAAGAAGCTCGGAATCGACAAGACCAACCCCGACGACCTCACTCCAGAGGAAATCACCAAGTTTGCCCGCCTTGACATTGACCCAGAGACCATCACCTGGCGCCGTGTTCTCGATGTCAATGACCGTCACCTCCGCAAGATTACCATTGGCCAAGCACCCACCGAGAAGGGCCATACCCGCGAAACAGGCTTTGACATCTCCGTCGCCAGTGAATGCATGGCCATCCTCGCGCTGTCCAACGACTTGGCCGACCTCCGCGAACGCCTCGGCCGCATGGTCGTCGCCAGCTCGCGCGCAGGCGACCCCGTGACCTGCGATGACATTGGTGCTGGCGGAGCCCTCACTGCGCTCCTCGTCGACGCCATCAAGCCCAACATGATGCAGACTCTTGAAGGCACCCCCGTCTTCGTGCACGCCGGGCCCTTTGCCAACATCTCCATTGGTGCCTCCTCTGTTCTCGCAGACCGTCTTGCCCTGAAACTCGCAGGCACAGAACCAGATGAGAACCATGAAGAACAAACCGGTTTCGTCGTTACCGAAGCCGGTTTCGACTTCACCATGGGCGGCGAACGCTTCTTCAACATCAAATGCCGCGCCTCTGGCCTCGTCCCCGACACCGTCGTCATCGTCGCCACAGTCCGGGCCCTCAAAAACCACGGTGGCGGCCCAGACATCAGCCCGGGCTCCCAACTCCCAGAAGTCTACCGCACAGAAAACATCGACATCCTCCGGGCTGGCTGCGTCAACCTGAAGAAACACATTCAAAACGCCAAGCAATACGGCGTCCCCGTTGTCGTGGCCATCAACCGCTTCGCAACCGACACACAAGCTGAAATCGACGTCATCCGCGAGGAAGCCATTGCTGCAGGCGCCGAAGACGCAATCCCAGCAAACCACTTCGCGGAAGGCGGAAAAGGTGCTGTCGATCTCGCCCGCGCCATCGTCTCCGCCTCCGCCCTCCCCAAATCCTTCAAACTCCTCTACGACCCCGCCACAGACACGGTCCAAGAACGCATGGAAACAATCGCAAAACGCATGTACGGCGCCTCGGCCGTTGAATTCTCCGAACTCGCGCAGAAAAAAGTAGACACCTATGTCAAACAAGGACTGGGTAATTTGCCAATCTGTGTAGCTAAAACGCAGTATTCGCTTTCTCATGACCCCAGTTTGAAGGGTGCGCCAGAAGGTTTTACGGTGCCGATTCGCGATGTTAGGATGGCGGCGGGTGCGGGGTATTTGTATGCCCTGGCCGCGGATATTCAGACGATTCCGGGACTGCCGACTGCGCCTGGGTATTTGAATATTGAGGTTGATACTGAGACGGGGGAGATTGATGGGATGTTTTAGGGAGGTTGTGTGGGAGTCTGGGAGAATGAAGAGAAGGAGTAAAGGAAGGTTTAATCACATTGCAGCTTATAATTTGCTGTAGTGGTACTGGGAGTACATTGTCTTCTTCAACAACGAGACATGAACCGATGTTCAAAAGACAACGGACGGTGGGATATGCGGTTGGCGTCTTGGTGTTCTATCAGAACAGGATATTAGGGATATTCAACATTCTTTGGGAAATCTTTTTGCCAAATTTTTAGGCATAATTCCAGCATAGCGTTTGTTTGGGGAGGGACATTAGTCGAATCAACTTAAGACGGCTATCGGGAGAAGGGTGGGAAGGGGTTTCAACATGAACCAATCAGTACAATAAAGTACTGATATACAAACATAACTACCATTTGCATGAGGTCTTGGTGCAAAATTATATGTGAATGTCCACTCCTAGGGCCTAAGGTGGGGGGACTGGATTGGTATGGTAAGGCTGTGTGTTCATATGTGTATAGTGAAATTGCTTATCGACCCTTTAGAAAATTGCTGCGTCTGGACGGAAGATGCTGTGGCGCTATGTGTTATCAAATCCCTAAGATACAGGTCACTAGGTGGCATGGTTCTAATACCATAGTATATCAGGGCTGATGCTGTGGTGAGTTGTTTACAGCTCGATGTTGTTTGTGTATCATGGTTATGCAGTAGGAAATGCGCGTATGGTATTGTATGAACGGGAAAGTCCAAGTGTCTATTTGACTGTTTGCAAGGAAAGGAGGAGTGGGGGTGGGAGGGAAGGGAAGGGAAGGGAAGGGGGGGGGAGCTATGAGTAAAATGGTAAACCCGTCTCTCGCGCCACTCACTGTACTTGCAGGAGAGTTCTTATGCGGGCAGGTGAAGTGTGTATTCTCGGTTATGAAATGTAGATTCGGAGAGTTACTTGTAAGCTGTGTATGGGATGCTTGGCAGCCGTGTGGTACCATGCATTTGGGGACGAGGAAATTTGGCCTTTTGGGTTTGCGGGATCGCATTACCGGAGCGGTATAGGAGAGGTGTGGCGTGTTAGTATCCAGTCGGACTGGAGATTAGTAGTCTCCGTTATGGTCGGTGATGCTGGTTAGGGGCGTTTGGTATGCTTGTCGTCGCGTGACCCCGACAAGATTGCCGAATGACTTGGTCAATGACTGCTAAGGATCTCGAGACGACTTTCGACAAGCTATCCATTACATTACAAGACTGAATCGATAGAATAACGTAAGAATACGCAGTCTAACCGCTGTGCCAGCCCGACTTTTCACCAATAGTGATTCAGCCATGGACTTCTTCTTCTTCTGGGTAACGTTATTGATATGCGAGACGATTTATCCAAAAAAAATATTCAGGAATCCTGGACACAAGTTACCAAAGTTTGGCGCCCTGCGCGGAAGATGACGCCTCGCACACTCAATCACCGATGCTAGTAGCGTATGCAGGCGGAATTTGTCAGTCAGCTATGGTTGTGAAACCAGTTTGGAGGGGTTATTCATAGCACACCTGGGCCTTGAACGCGGTCACCAGATCATTAGAGATACGATCAAGATAATCTGTTGGTGTTCTTTATTGCTCATAGGTATCTACGCTAGCTTCACCCCCAATCGACCGTGTCAAGGAACAGACTACTAACCGAAACGCACATGCTGCCACACCATACCGTCTCCTATCCTAATTTGCAGAAGTCATTATGCATCCAGCTTCCATGTTCAAGTCGTTGTTGAATCTCCAGAACTCCTCTTGACTTTCTTTTCGTTTGCGCCAGTATTCAAAAGGGTGAAACCGCAGGAGCCGTAGCGTAGAAACATCGAACGTGCTCCATCCGACATGCTGTCGGCCCAGATCATGCTATGCCTAGGTCTGCTATGGCCTTTTCATAGGTATCCCAGTCGGTGAGCGCACCGAGGGCACGGCGCTCGTGGGCGTTGAGGAGGGTGAGACCGTAAATGTAACTTGCGTTGACCCAACCAAAACTACACTCGTTAGCAAACAGAACATCCCACAAGATACTAAGGCTTGACTCACCCCTCACGAGGAACACCCTTGAAGTCACTTCCTTGGTTTCCGTACTCCGCCTCCACCTTGTGCGGATCGATCTTCCTCGTCACATCGTACTTCTCAACGACAACACCGTTGAAGTCGACAAATGCCTTGGTAACCATGAACAACCATCTGTAAGCCAGCCGCTGCGCCTCCGCGTCATAGCCATAGCGTTGCATACCAACCCAGGCAAGAATCTGCTGCGGTGCCCAGCCAAAAGGATAATCCCACTGACGATTGGGGCGGTCAAGACCAGTCTTGCCACGTGACTTTTCAGTACCTGATACAAGACCACCAAATACCTCGAGCTTGGGCAATGCTTTCTCCATAAGAATGCTAGCCTGTCGTGGTGTTGCAAGACCAGACCACATGGGCCAGAAGGTTGTGGCGCTCTCATAGCCGGTGCGCTCCTGCTTGACAGTGTTATAGTCGAAGTACATGCCGGCCTCCTCATCCCAGAGATACTTGTCGACTTGGACGCGGCGTCTTCTAGCACGGCGTTCCCATGATGCAGATTTTTCGACTTGGCCAGGCTTCATGTCGCCCGTGCAGAACTCGGCTGGGATCTCGAGGGCGTCGTTGAAGTGATTTCGAATGCATCGTCCAATGTCGACTTCGTACTTGTAGAGCAGCGCATTGACATCAACGACTGCCAGATCTGCAGCTACCTTCTCTAGACGGTAGGAGGTGTCGTGGCCAGACTCACGCACTGCGCGATCGTGCAAGAAGTAGTTGTCGAGCTCGGGCTCGTCCACTCGTCGATAGTTGTAAGCATCAACAAACTCTTCAAAGGTCATACCATGTTTCTTAGCATATGGTTCGAGCACGTGCTTGAAGTGCGTTGCCTCCGTCTCAGGCGGTACGCCCAGACCACCAGGTCGGTACCTGGACAAGCCAGTGACAGGATCCAAGCGAGGAGCCGACATCCAGACCGAGTGGTATTCTTTGATGGCGGCCAGGATGGCTTCGCGTAGAAAGTCTAGGGCGCCAGGTTCGTGCTTGATACGTTCGTAGCAACGAAGGGCCATGTCGGTCAAGAAAGGAGGTTGCGAGCGACAGAGATAGTAGGTTCGGTTTGCGTTGAGAATCTTGTTGTAGTGTTTGATGCAGAAACAAAAGTGGATGACCATGGACTTGACCAAGTCGACCCGGTTGTTGATGAGCAGGCCGAGTGACTCCATGTAGCTGTCCCAGCCATACAGCTCGTTGAAGCGGCCTCCAGGCACAACGAATGGTAGGCCTCTCAAGTCCTTTTTCTTGGTCTCTGGGTCGATCCATTCTTCCATTGCGATTGCGAGCAGGCCAGGGGCCTTGTTCAAGTCGCGGACATAGTCATCGTTATCGCAGTCTTTTTGCAGCCAAACAACATCCAGTCGCATCTCAGGATGCTCTCTGGCGATGCGACTGTAGTATTCGTGCTGCTCGGGTGCGCCTTGGGGGATATATATGCGCGGACGTGGGTCGTCTGTCCAATCCTTGGGGTCGACACCGACTTTTGCAATGTTGGAGCCATCGATGCGCCGCGTAAGGCCGTCCCAGAAGGAGTGCTCAATGAGACGGTTAAGGCGGTTGACAGGGTTCTCGTTCAGGCGTGCTTCATCGAGGACAATTGTTTTGCGGCCGTAGTCTTGAGCCAGAGTGAGTTCTTGGAGCAGGTTTGACAACATATAAGTGCCTCGGACGTCGAACTTGTTGTGGGCATTCGACCCAAGAGTACCTAGAGATATGACCTGTTTGCAATCAGCTATGCGTCCTCCATGTGAGTTGTGTCCGCATTGTACCTTTGGGCCCTTGTCGTCAATGGTGATTTGGCAGTTCGAGTCGGAGTCCTCGCGAGCGAGGAGCGTCTTCAGGGTAGGCTCGACCTGGACGAGGAAGCGACGTGGCTGCGCAGGGACCTCATCTGTAGTCTGTCAGGATGTGTGATGTTGCGCATACCCTCAGAGGTACGTACCATGGCTGATGCGACGTCCCTGCGGAAACCCCTCTGTGATTGGAGCATTGCGGCCGGAATGCTCGAGGTTCTGCGGCGTGTCAGTGCCAGCGTGCCAATTGGCAGCCGATGAACTTTGAAGCTTACAGCCGAGTAGGTTCGCGCCCTAATGTGCTTGCGCGAGTGGCTTTCTCCGTAGTAGACGTGGGGGGCGGCGTAAGGGTCGAGCGCAGTCGAAGTTCGGCGGGGCTTCGAGTATTGCGAGCTCATGCTATGGGGGACGGCGGGCGGAGGCAGCAAACGACAGGTGCTGTGCAGTGCTGGGTTGGGCGGGGGGTGAAGATATTGCTGCTGTCAGGTAGGCTGCGTCTTCTGGCCGGAGTTAGCAAGCTTCGGTCGAGGTACCCGCAAGGCGCAGGCGCAGGTGCAGCGTGGGGGCGGGCGGCCGACCTTGAAGATGCGCTGGATGGGAGGGCGTGCAAGACGGCGCGTCACGGGGCAAAAGACTGTGAATGCTAAGACGGGGGGCGGGTAAGGAATTGTCGTGGGGAACAGGTGTGAGGGAACAAGGGCAGACGCTTCACGATGGGACGAGCAGCGTCACAGTGGACCTCGCCCCCTCCCCCAAGCTCCAGGCAGGTCCGCCGATACCGTCTGCGTCGCCCAGCTCGACATGGCAGCAGGCGGCGCCGTGGGCAGGTGTCGCTGGTGCTGATGCGGGCAATGGCAGAGAGGCGGTGAGAAGCAGCTGCAGGACGCGTCCCGACGCTGCTCCCACGTCTCGTGCGTCTCGTGTGACTTCCCTCTGCCTCGAGGGCGCCTGCCTCGACGCCCATCGCGACTTCCCCGCTGACCCTGGCCGACCCACCGACGACGTCACTCGCCGTAGTTGGCCCCCAACAACACCAACACCAGCACCGACACCACTCTGCCCTCTGGACACGCCCACATGTCGTCGTCAACCTTCAATGGCTTGGCTCGTCGTGCCGGCCATCGTCGTTCGCGCGGTCCCGGTTCCGCTCCAGCATCCATGGCCAGCGCGTGCGCTGTGACTGGCGCGGACAGCATGGTCAGGCGCACCTCGCCGTCAGCTTGCATACTTGCCTGCCTACTGGAATGTGCGGCTGCCCCCACGATGCAGAGCTGCCCGCAAATACCATGGACACACTCTTCACACGCAGCTGAGACATTGCGCCACACGCCGGCGGGACTTTCCAATTCAAACAGTAACCCCGCCATTCCAGAAGGCTCTCGGACGAACACCAGACAGCGATCTCCAGCTGCGTCTGTGCGCTGCGCTCAGCACGCATCAATGTACCGGCTCTCCAACATGACAGACCGGAATATGCACAACAAGACTTGAATTTTGTCCGAAGACTCCGAGTCCACCAAAGTGGCCGGACGATAACATTAAACACTACCGGCCGTGATCACGACAAAAGAAAGAGTTTGCTTTGTCTGCTTTCCACGCACACATGCATGCCAACCGCTACCAAAATGCTGACCAGCCCACATGGGCTACCTGAACGCCTCCGCTGATAAACACAAACACAATACCAATGATAACAGCCGCCCGAGCGACTATGCAGACCTCTTCTGCCGCCTCATTCTCTCGAAACTTTCATCATGCTTAACCGGTTTTTTCCAAACTCCCTCCAGCTTCGTCGTCGTTGTCGTCGTCCCGTCTGGATTTCCTGAACATCAACGATACTCTGGGTATCAATGTCTGACTTTGGGCACTCGGAGTAGTTGCTTGAAGCGTTCGAATCGGTTCTGACGCTTCTTGTTTCGCCCATCGATGTTGTCGTCCAGGGTAGTGGCTGTTGCATAGCGAAGAAGCCTGAGGCAAAGCAGCCGCCGTAGGCTTTCAAAGCCTGTAAAGAGGCCGCTCTCCTCAGTGCAACACTCTGCTCATCCTCATCCTCATCGAATTCGTCATCCAGAGGGTCAATTTGGTTCATTTGAGCGTGCTGGAGACGTGGTGTGCTTTGTGGCTGGTTGATGGAGTCAGTCTCATTCCTTTCCGTGTACCGAGATGTGATAACAAACCTTTGTGGAGGTGCAGCTGTGCGTGCGCAAGTTCTCTTCCGTAAGGCTGCTCAGCGTAGAACTAGTGTTGGTTGTGCGGACACTGAGATTGCAAGTCATTTTAATGATGGTTTCGACTCTCGGGAGTAGCTTTCAATTGGTGCTTATCGACGCAGAACGAGAGTGGATGCCGAAGGCTTAAGCGTTGATGGACTGCTATTGATCTTGAAGTGCTTGGTCTGCGTTGGATATCGACCACTGTGTTGATGGGATCCCACAAGCCTTATGTACAGCTAGCAGAACCACCATCTCAGCGCCCTGCCGCCAGCTCACATACATCAGGACTCCAAGCTTGACGCCACGACTCCACATTTCGCAGAACCATTCGCAGTGGCAGCCATAAGCTTGGTAGATGCCTGCTCATCTTCCGCATCGGTACCTGTTTATTTCAGTCCGGATCAGCGCTTGCACCTCTTTAGCTCCCGTAGAACAGGGGCCCCAGCAGATCCAGGATGCGCTACGGCGATGAGGCGGACTGTTCCCCTCGCCCAAGCCCGACGATTGCTCAGGTCGTCGTGCAAATAGGGGAACAGGCCAATCACAGCTGTCAGCCACTGCTTCGGGTCACCGACCAAGCTGACTCTTATTCAGGCCTTCTTTTCGAAACTTGTTCGTGCTCGCCGACGTACCTACACAGTATTGCTATCCCGGTCATCATCCACGCGCCTCAGCCGCAGGGAGCTCGCTGTCAATTGCGATACTCTTCAATCTCAGCAAAGGACGCTTGCGGCATAACACAAACCGGCGTCCAGAGTTGTCAACATATGCAGCTTCATTGTTTGACAATGCACCGTCTCGACATGTCCCACGGTACGGAGCGATCTCCCGCATACACTTGGGATGATGCACCAAATATGTGCAATCCAGGTCTCGAAAATTACTCAAAGCCGCACACTCCCTTGCTGTCATAGGCTGGATATGCATTCAAATATCAACCCCTCACTTTCGCAGAGGTCCGGCCTTCAGTCCCGGACGCCCAGTACCGCCATCACTTGGGTTGACAGCAATTGCAAAAAGCATCGCGTTTGGCGTCTGCGCCAAACGAGGACGCGTGCCATATGAATCATTTGGCATGACCCTAGCATGCAGCGCTAGCTCCGATCTGGTATGAGATTCAGGCACACGATTCTTCCGTGCCGAAGCGGGGCCATGCTGTGCTGTGTTGCACAAGGCTGGCGATCACAGTCAGAAATCAGGACGTTTACAAATCAGCAAAGAGTTATCTTGCTCGTTGTCAAGCAGCGCAATTCTTGCACAACTGAGCTCATCCCAAAGCAGTGTCGCGGGGTGAAGCTATGTGCGCGTCAATGAAAGTATGAATGTTGCGAATGCACGAAAGCGTGACAGGCGCCACTGCTGTCGGGGTGCACGATGATCCAGCTACTTAGTGCAAACACCTGTTCACGCAACTCATAAACTTTAATTCGGGCGCGACCGATCAGTCCAGTGGGGAAAGCTTAGCCTATGCGGCGTCCCACGGATCTAGGATAGTCCGGTCGAGGGAACGGCTGTCGACTCTGGACGAGGCGATGCTTGTTGCGATGAACTATCGTTGACTATGATGAGTTCGTGCATGTACAGGAGTTCAACCGATAAGATGTCTGGTACACTGTGCGGATCTTATCTGCTCGTGTAGACCAGAGACTGTGGTTATCGGTCGGTCAAGCGGCTGGAGTACCTACCCCAATTCTCAACATTGTCTCCAACTGCGACTGCGACTCTCCCCGGCGTTCATCGGCGAACCAAAGCACTTGTACAACACACACACATTACGGACAATTTCACGTACCAAATGTACACCAGCATGAGACTTCCGCTTCGCATAGACCCCCGCATTTGGTAACCCCACAGCGACCCTCTCCTCTGTCGCGATTCTTTCCCAGCCCCGTATCCGATATTTCCAGGCCTCTCGGACAAACTAAAATAATCATCTGGACTTCCACTCCTCTTGCAGGTCTTGGAGATACACTACGATCGTACATGTTATGCACATCTCATCGTCCCAAATAACCACCCATGTCGAAGATCCTGGCGTCGCCGGACTTGCGGCATATGACGTCGCTAACCCTGGGTCAGCAATGAAATTTGAAGGATTCGAGGCCTGTCTTCTTGCAAGCCTCACTGTCGCGGAAGCAGTGGACATGCATCGACTTACATCACCATCTTGCTTCGGCTTGGCTACGAACCGTAGAGTCTTGCTATGCATACTTTATGATCCAAGAGCGGACAGAATTCCCCGCAAGCGCTGCACTCACACCTAATGGTCTTGCCATACTCTACGAGTCTACAGTACATTGTACACAGCATATTTTCGAGTCAAGCATACCGCACCCTTGTAAATCTCCCTTCCTTCTTTCTACTGTGTATCTCGTCCCAGCCCAAACCTAACAGTATCCCTGCAACCGCCACGCCCACAAGCAAGCACCATCATCCCAGAACACGCACGAGTCACCCACACAGCCCCAAAGTACCCAATACTCTGGTCGCCGGGGCACATTTCTTTGCAGCCCGATCTGTACGACGGTGATCTAGGTATGTGTGACGTTACCTGCGCTTGCGCCTGCGCCTGCGCAATTTTACGAAAAGGAAACATCGTGGCGATGTTTTGTTTGGATGTGGAGCGGAGTGGAGAGGGGGTGGAAATGACGAGGCGCGTGGGTGAGTGAGATCTTTGTGGTATGTGCAGATCGGACCGGTTGGCTGGGTGGTGGTGGTTATGTTTGCTTCTGTGCGCACTTCGTAGGGTGGAGAGCGGGTGGGAGGAAATTATAATACGTGGATGGGTATAGAGTAGGGCTTGCTCGTCTCCTGTGTTTCTGGTGGGGTGAAGACAAATGCTTCGCAGCGACACACGCTATCAACTTCACAGTCTCTCCCTTGCGCAACCATGTAGCCCGAGATACTCCGATACCGTTCTCACATCATCTCTACATAGATGGTCATGTTTCTCCTTTCAGCTTTCAGATCTGGAACCAAGCCCGTCGCGATGCTTCGATCGCGTTCACGCTTGTTCCGTGGTGTGATGTTATCCGGATAAAAGGAAAGTCACACCATGCATCACGATACTCGAGGCTGACTTCGCAGTATGGTAACGCCACTGCGATGCCCGCTTGAACAGCCCACGGAAGCTGCTATTGCTAATGTAGTTGTAAAGAGGTAGAGTAGGAGTGGGGATTGTATATAATCAGCATTTTGATTCACGCACCATAGCATAGAGCTTCCACTCATCAACATCGACATTATCGAACACCACACATCACACATAACAACATCATTCCAACAACACATCATTCACAAAACCTCGCCCAACTCAACACACTCAAAGTCAAACTCAACCCCAAACTCAACAAACAATGGACACCACACCAACAGACCTAAACACAATACAAACCTCACACCGCTTCCACATGCCCCATCCCCATCCACACCTACACATGCACTTCCCTCACCACCTCCCCCGATCCCTTCAACACAAACCCTCTTCAATCGCGCAGGGCAAGATGCCGCAAGTCGAGACGCCAGAGCAGGGAGAGAGTAAAGGGAAATTGCATGTGCGGTTACAATTGAGGAAGCATTTTGATGAGTGGATGAGGGATGTTGCCGAGGTTTATGGGAGGGTTTGATGATTCTGTTTGGATGGGGGAGAGAGGGGGGAGAGAGGAGGGTAGGATGGGAGTGTGGTAGGGGAGCGATTGGTAGTTTGCTGGGGACTGTTTTGATATTGGGGCATATTTTGGGGGTTGGGTTGATGTGCGATTTTTCATGATGGGGGGTCGTGTCTCTGAAGGGGCTTTGGAGGGTTTGTGAATCTTGGATGACAATGCGATGTAAAATAGTTTTCAAAAGGTGGGAATGGGGGGACCGCAGGTGCTTGATGCTTTGGGATGTTCATCCAAAATCAATGCTAAGAGTAGCTAGGAATGTAGTGTATGGCAGAACAGTAGGGATTAACACTCGATGCCTGCACGCATTTGCAGCGCGTGCAGCGCAACTCCTATACTTACATTTGAATAGTAAGCGTGCATGGCCTTTGAATTGGTGTTAAATTTATACTATACTGCTAAGGCTACTGGTAACAGGTGTTAACTTGCCCGAGTCTCTTCTGCTCGCTCCTTTAGTCTAATCCTAGCAAATCCCTGTAATCTAGGCACGTTGGCCTGTGCCTTTCGTGCTGTCGATCCCCCCTCGACAGGGGGTCTTAATAGTAACATTACATTCATTTCTGCACCGTCATTTCCGCACCTTCGTCTCGAAATGACTTTGACGATGCTACGACTGACAGTCCTAATAACGTGCTGAGTAGACGGTCAGCTTGGTAATTATGTCGATCATGGTTATCTTGACGTATACAATACATGACCCAGTGTAGATTTAGTGAACTAAAGTACGCTTTAATTACGGACCTCATAGTATTATAATGTCTAAAGCACGTTAGGGATACCCCTACGCATCGTATTTTGTTATTGTTCTGGCAATCTACAACTATTTATGCGCTGTAGTGCAGTAGATATCCAAATACCCAGGAGAGCGCTGAGTATATCATATGTACGCAAAATTCGTAAATAGAGGGATAGGAAGAGTGTAATTGTTCGATGCATTGAGGGGGCATTCATAGTAAATGTGCGAGGGATTGTGTACTTGGAACTTGGATACGCAATTCTTTGGTGTTGCGGCGTAGATATACGATTATCCCTAAGGGTTATGATGATGTTAATGGTGTCAGATGATATATCTTTGAATAGCTAGGAGATCGTCAAGTATGTTATAGATAGGCAAGAGTTGTATATATAGGGGGTGAGGGCAGTATACTTGTGTTATAGTGTGATAAAGAGAATAAGATACACGTACAAGAAGAGCATAGTTATTCTTAAATTCAATAGGGAGAATCAATGAGTAATATACAAGGAGAGTAGTGGAGTGCGGAACAAAGATATAATGAATTTAACTATTGGAGTTATTCACAAAGGTATGCGTTTGAATCTAAGCCTACATCTTATTGAAACAATATAGGCTGAAAACTCTTGCAGTATTCAGGAGCACGATGGATATGTTATAGTTATGCGGGAGTTTGGTATAGAAGTTTGGGAACAGTGTGGTGGTGCTAGTGGTTGAACATAAAGTTGGTATACACGCACGAGGAGGATGAGAGAGTGTAGAATGAAGGTTTAGTGAGTTCAATTAAGTACTCTGTTGATACATGTATACATTTCAGGTGTGTACTTCATCATCTACAACGGATCTGAGAGCTTAATCCTGCATCTCCATATCTTCATTATCCTCCGCCTTCTTGCTGTCCTCCTTCATCCTCATTTCATGGAATTCGCTCAACATCTCGGTCATTTCCTGCACAAAGCTAGCGTGCTGGATCATTTGGATGAAATCCCATGGTTCCATCCACCCTTGGTTCGAATGAATCGTAGCAGCCTTCGAGTGCTTGTTGCTCGCAGCGCTCCGCGCGTAGTCAGTTACAGGATGCAGGAGCGCTTTCAACAAGTTGGACTCCCATGGGACCTGCGCCAGGACAGTTCCCAATCCGCCGTTGGCCTTGTCAATATTCGCCTTTTCGCGGGCCTCAAGCTTCCCTTCCTCGGTCCTGGCGCTGGCTTTCGCTGCGGCGCGTTCCGTCGATGTCGCTCTGTAGTCTACTGCATCCTTATGATTCATCAATGCCCACGCGATGACCATCTTGGGCCCATACTTCTCCCAGTCCTCATCCGTGACATCGCCTGCGTCGCGCCGCTCGAACATGTCTTCAGTAACGCCCTTGACTACATCGTGGAGGTGCTCAGGCAAGCTGCGTTGCGCAATCTCGCTGACGTAACCCCGAATGATCTTGAGCTGATTTGGCTTAAATGCGATGAGATCAACGTCACAGCTCTTCCACAGCCTGATGAATGCTTCTTCTGCAGCAAACTTCTCATCGCCTAGTTCTCTGCGGGCAGGTTGGGCTATGTTGCTCTGCCACGCGCTGATGAAACCCATAACCATGTCTGCGTGATCAACATCGCACCATCGCTGCTGTTCAAAACCGGAGCCCCAGAGGAAAGCCATGCCAATAATATTGTAGCGGACTGTTTCGTAGTAGGCTGTAAATGTGTGCAGAGGATCGAGCCCATAGTACCACATCATTCTTGTTATGAAAAGTGGTTGTTCGAAGTCGCTCTTCTTCGCTTGAAAGTCGTCGTTTGCCAACTATTGAGATGATAGTGTCAGTATTTATGGCTGTGCAACAATTCTTTTGTCAGAGACATACGCTGTTGAAGTGCTCGAGGAAGATTTCGAGGCGGATGTCGTGGGGAACGTCGGCAATGACTGCCTCGGGTTGATTGAAGTAAAACGTTTCAAAAACCGGCTTGGAAACGAGGAAGTTCGACAGAACGCCGAATTTGACGCGGTAGTTGCGGCGTGCTTCGCTGTTGAGCTCCAGGAGACGCTCCCGGGTCAGTGCTTCCGGAGGAGCAACGGAGGCCTGGTGGACCAGAATAGGCAAACCGTGGGCAGAAGCGGCGTGCTCATGGTTCGCCGTGGTACTGCTCGTTCCAATCATGACGTTTTGATCGTCGTTCTCGTGCTGTGCCATGTTCCTGTTGAAGACTCGCGGTGAGGTGCGTGTGTGCGCAGGTGAGGCAAAGGGCGTAGGGAAGGAATCGAGGAAGAGAGCGACAGAACAACTCAAGAGATCAATTGAAAAACTCACTTATATATGTGCGAGAGGGCCCGGGCTGAGTCACAGCTCTTGCCTAATGCTGCCGCCATTGTGACGTGTTTCTACCGCGTGCAAACGGTCGAGAGCGGCTTCGGTGGTGTATGTGCGGAACTGCTACGGTGTTGATTAAGCTAAGGCACGACAGTGATATAAGTATTCTCGACGGACAAAGTAGATGAGACTATAGACATGATCACGGCCGATATTGTGCTAGTGACAGAAACGTGTTGTTGATGTGCAAGGTACCAACCCTGAGGGCTCGGGGTAGCAAGTACAAAGGCGATGCGATGCGCAACACTGAGAATTGATGAGAACATTGCATAGTGATGAACAAGTGATATAATATCTGGTACACAAGAAAGGATTCAGCGGAATAACGGCCTCCTGCGCGTTCACCATATGATGTTAGACCCGTATTTGCGTTTGCAAACGCAACCTCCGATGCCTCAATCCAATCACCAGCACCCACTGTCAACCCAAATTGTACGCGGGACACTAATATCACCATTATAAACACCACCATTACCCATATTCTCAAATGACTCTTGGAATGTGGGTCACATCCCCACCACCATGGCCCAGTGGGGTTTGGCAATTATCGCCATGGTGCTGCTCGCTCAGTGCGTGTGTTCGAGCCTTGTCCTAGTGGCCTATTTCAGGCAAGTTTCGCACTCATCGAAAGAAGCCACAAATGGACGGGATTCGGACCAGCTTCCAGCCGTCTTTTTGCACGTTCTTGCTGCCTTTTCTTTTCAGCCTTGAGGTCGAGTACGACAACCGACAACTAATGTTTTTTGCCACTCTAGCAATGTTGCGAGATAGATTGTGTCGTCTCACAGTAGCCAGCCAAGACCCTCTTTCCACAGCGCTGCGCTTATTAAGCAGACAACAAGAGGCATATTACAACCAACACATGTCTCTCTGGGTATCGTTAATGCAGCACTAATTCCATCTCTCAATACTTGGAAGCTGTACTGCTCAGGGCGAGGCCACGAGCCGTCCTCGCAATCGGCATGTCAAAGCAACTTTGATTATTCCTGTTATGAGGAGTAGCGAAACAGATGCCTCTGAAGTCAGCAAAGTTCTGTCGTAAGTGAATGTCGTGAATGCGAAAAAGATTGGCAATATTGAGCCACAGCACTTTTGAGGGTAGACGGACGATGATCTTGACCAATTTGGTTATTGATATGGGGTTGTTTATAACGGGAGACTTTGTCATGACGATTAAGATAGAATATTTACATTTGTATTATTGTTGCTGTTGCTGGGGTCATTGAAGCAGATGCATTTAGGCTAGGGTTGCGATGAGGCAAGTGTTGCAAGATGATATCAAACATCATGCTGTCGCAGGGCGCGAGTCGCGAAGCGCTTTTAAAAAGCAAGGTATGGCCAAGACATGGGAGCGGCTCTTCAATACAACTGACATGTAGGAGGACGATGGGAAATTTTGATGGGGAGTTGGAACAGAGGTGACTTACTGTGACTATGTGGAGGAGGCCTTGTAGTACTTCGTCCTTGACTGACTGTCAGTGTCCTGTTTAGCGTCGACGTGGTTTTCTTAGCTCAACTTTGATCCTGCAGCGAATTATTGTGACTTTCTGAGATGTATCGAAACTGGAATATGCGCATATCAGACGAAAGAAAAGAAGAAGAATGCATGACAATCAAAGTAAGTAGAGGGATCAAGTTCTTGACTTTCTCGACTGTCTCCAAGATGCACCCGCTCCATCGCCCACACGTAGGAAAACACACGACTCCTGTAAACACAGATGCAATAAAACGCTCACATTGTCCAAACTCACGGCGTTATAATTGAGATATGCACAAACATTGATCTCACCAAACATGTGTTGACGTTGACACTCACGACGACGAGTGGGGGCGTCTCCACTTTCGCTTGCTAGTCAAGATCATGATCGTCAGGGTCAGCAAGTCAAATGAACGCACGCCAGTGTGGATTGCGGGAGATTTGGTGTTGAGGCTGTACAAGGCGGAAAGAGAGACGGGTACCTGTGAGATCAGCAATTAGCAGCGTGTTGTGTGTTTCAGATGTTGTTGAAGGTTGATTTAGCCATGTTTTGCTCGAGGTGGTGGATCTGCGGGTCCTCGTCGCGTTCCAAAGTTCCAGGGTTGGCTACCTACGCACGGCTCATCACGTGTGAGGTGTATGAGGGAATGGAGCCCTGGGGTAGTGGGCACATGAGTAGTAAGACGGAGTGCACATTGTTTCTGTCGTCGATGTTGCGTACATGCAGTTGTGTATTCGTCATGGATAAGCCGTTGATATCGTCAGCCTGGCGTCGTGGTCATGGACGTGATTGGCGCTCGTTCTAGATGCTGGGCGCGCCTTGCCCTTTTAGGGCGCCGCTATCCGCCGTACCGAGCGCACGGATGGGGTGTCTTCTCGAACTCAGGATGCTGCAGCGTGCCTGAAGGGGGTCTTCGACATGGCTGTGAGACTGTAGCATCTGTCGCTGGGCTGCCGCTGCTGTCGCTGCTGTCGCTGCTGTCTCATGGATGTGGAGGTCGGGTCGAGTTGTCGATGTCGTCATGGCCACATCGTGTGCACCGCCGTATTTCAGTGCGATGAGATTGCAGAATACGACAGGTACGAAGAGAGCTGGGCACGCCTGGCAGACAAGGCGCCGTCGGTCAGCGCAAGCAATGCAGTCTTCGCAATGCAGTCTTCGCCCATGTCGAGCAGCGCCGTGATTGGCTCGTGGGGGCGAGTGCGAGATTGTGCCTAGGAGATCGTGGATTGGTCTCGTGTGAGAGTGTGGCGGAGCAGCTGCCCAGGTGCAGTGTCGCCCCCCTGCGCGTGCGGCGTGCCCCATCCGGCTGCCGGGGAGGCCAGGGCCCAGAGCAGCTTGAGAGAAGAATGGGCTCTGCATGTGCTGCTGTTTTTAGTCGCGCCACACCACAAAGACGGCGGCCTTGGACTTCTCCAGAACCGCCCAAGCCAAAGCCAAAGCCACCGTCGCCGTGCCGGTTGCAGTTCGGTGTAGCGTCGCCGGACGGCGGTGCATTGGCTGCCAGTGCTGAGGGACGGCTCTTCTGCTGCTGGGCGCTGAGCAGGAGCCGCGCGTATTCATAGACGGACCCACTCGCGACCGACGCAGTCTCAGCTCCCCTGAACGCCAACCGTCGCGCATAGGCCTCATTTCACGACTGCGCTGCGAGTCTCCTGCCGTCTGCTGCATCCAGACTGCACGCCTCCCCTCACTGCACTCTCAAACCACGTCGCTGTTTCTGCGCCGGCTCCATTGCTCGCTGTCCTGGGTTGCGTTGGGTCCATGATCCGCTAGCCGCTCCCTGTCCGATCGTTTTCGACCCCTTCTTCTCCTAGCCTCGCCCGCCGTCAGACCCGCCAGCTCCCGCCGCGCTGCCTCGCCTGCCCGGTTTCCCAGTTGTCCTGCGCAACCACCTGCACCTGCCACCGCTTCTCCACACGCCCATTCGTCACCACCGGCAGCCACTCGTTCACTGCACCCAACACCTCCATACACACGCTCACCACACCACGCCGCCCCCCCCCCAGGCCCCGTCACCGACGCTCGCTCGCTCGAGGAGGACGAATCCGCCGCTGGACTGGCCGACCTTTTCCCGCTGTACTCGCCAGGAGTACCACACCGCTGCGCCTGAGGCCCTTCGCTCCGCGCGCACCCCCCTACACGACACCACCACTCCACAACCACCCAGCATGCGTCTCTCGCTGTCCAGGTCGCTGCTCTGGCTCACGGCGGCCGCGCTCCCCTTGGCCTCTGCCGAGCGCATCATCGAGTCCAAGTCGCTCAACCCCTGCATGAGCAACTCCAGCCTGTCCGCCACCCTCTTCAACGTTGCCTTCACACCGAGCAACCGCAGTCTGGCCTTCAAGATCGAGGGCATCTCCAACATTGAGGGCAAGATCGAGGCCGACCTCGAGCTGCTCGTCTATGGCTTCTCCGCCATGAACCAGAAGCTCGACCCCTGCAGCTCAGAGGACCTGTCGTCCATGTGCCCTATGAACGCTGGGCCCTTGACCATCAAGTCCAACATCGACATCAGCCAAGACATCATGAGCTCCATTCCAGGTAGGTACCCGCGCCTGTCTTGCCTGTGCGCCGTCTAACGTAAGCAGGAATCGCTTACACAATACCCGACTTGGACGCCGTTGTCCGGATCAAGATCAAGGATGCGACAACCCACCAGCAGCTGGCATGCGTCGAGGCTGAGCTGTCAAACGGACATACCGTCGATCAAAAGGCCGTCGCGTGGACTACAGCTTTGATAGCTGCCACGGGTCTTGTGACGTCGGCTATAGCGTCGGGGCTGGGGCACTCCAACACCGCAGCCCACGTTGCCGCCAATGCCATGTCGCTCTTTGGTTTCTTCCAGGCACAGGCCTTCATTGGCATGTGCTCGACTCCGATGCCTCCTATCGTGTCAGCCTGGACACAGAACTTCGAATGGACCATGGGAATCATCCGCCTAGGCTTCCTCCAGAAGATGGCAACATGGTACCAGCGCGCGACTGGCGGAACTCCCACCACGCATTTGTCGCAGCTGTCATTCGTCTCTATTGAGGTCCAGAAGAAGATGAAGATTCGACGTGGTGTCGAATTCGCCAGCCGTGCTGTTCAGCGTCTTGCGTCGCGCAGTAACGCAGCTTCCACCGAGGTCCAGAACAGCGACCGTATCGTGCTACACGGTATCGAGCGTGTTGGCTTCAAGGCCAAGATTGAGACGACCAACATCTTCTTCACCGGCTACACATTCTTCGTCATCTTCGTCCTCTTCGTCGTCATCGGCGTGCTACTTTTCAAGTACGTCTGTGAGGGTCTGACCAAGGCCGGGAAGATGAAGGGCGACAAGTTCATCGATTTCCGTAACGGATGGCAAACCGTCCTCAAGGGCATTCTCTTCCGAGTTGTGCTCATCGGTTTCCCCCAGATGATGGTCCTGTCTTTCTGGGAGCTTACTCAACGTGATTCAGCTGGTCTCGTTGTTCTAGCTATCCTTACCATGCTCACCATAATCGGCGTCCTCGCGTGGGCCTCGTCTAAGGTGGTACGCATTGCACAGCGCTCCATCACTATGCACAAGAACCCCGCCTATATCCTCTACTCAGATCCTACCGCGCTCAACAAGTGGGGATTCCTCTACGTACAGTTCAAGGCTGCGGCATACTGGTTCATCATCCCATGGCTGGGATACCTCCTCCTCAAGGCGATGTTTGTTGGTCTTGCTCAGGATAGTCCAAAGGTACAGGCGATCGCACTGCTTATCATTGAGTTGGCATTGCTAGTCGGCGTCTCTGTCCTCCGGCCATGGATGGACAAGAAGACTAACGGTTTCAACATCGCTATCGCTGCTGTCAACTTTCTCAGTGCATTTTTCTTGGTCATGTTCACTGAAATCTTCGGACAGCCCGTAAGTACTCACTGTTTGTACTGTTCCACTCCTCGCTAACAACTGCAGGCTGTCGTCTCTGGTGCTATGGGTGTCATCTTCTTCATCATCAACGCCGCCTTCTCGCTCATCTTGCTTCTCATGCTACTCGTCTCTTCTGGCTTTGCTCTCTTCACCAAGAATCCCGACACCCGCTACCAACCCATGCGCGACGACCGCGGCTCCTTCATCAAATCGCAAACCCAACTCACCACCGAGCTCGACGCTCTTGGTGCAACCGCCCGCGGCGAAGGCAAGGGTGCCCACGGCTCCCGCAGCCGCATCGACGACGATGACGACTACTCCTCCGAGGGTCAGCGCCAATCCGCCGCCGAGAAGGCTGGTTTCAGCGAACACTACCAGCCCGTAGCCCCACGACGAGAAGACAACAACATCTCACCTGCGCCACCCTCCTTCTATGAGGACCGTCGCAGCCCCGCACCAAGCTACAACACAAGGCCTGGTAGCGAGAGGAACGATGTGCAGTACCGCCAAGCGAATAGCTCGAGCCCGTGGCAGAGGGGGGCAGGGTATGAGCATTGACGCCAGGCCGAGCACGAAGAGCAGGTGGGCCAAATTATCGATTCGTATCACCGCTCCTCGGTGCTCCAGCAACAACAGCCACAAGCGCAGATGCAGTCGCAGGGATACAAGATCTAAAGGCATGTTTTTGTTTTTGTGTATGTGGCATTCCCATTGCAAAAATTATAATAGTATAGTGTAATACTAGGGAATCAGGAGCAGAGAAGGCCTCGTTGGAGCAAGCGGCCCGAGGCATTGGATTCGAAATGAGAAGCAATTGCAATATCATGAAGACGGCGTTTCTTCTTTTTCAACAACATCATCATTATCATCATCAACAACTACCCACTTTTCACATATCCCCTTTTTCCTTGCATTCTTGTGCATTGGGAATATTGGAAACTTTTTTGGTGGGGGGCGGGGAATTGCAGTAGTTTGGGTGGGTGTATTATACCATGCAAAACTGCGATTTCATCTCTTTTGTTTTTTTCCCTGTATCCGTTTTCTCGTAGTTTAGTGTCATCTCTCTTTTGTTTTGTTTTTTCTGGAAGGAAGGGGGCGTATGAGAAAGTAGGCTACGTATGTACGTACGCACGCAACTTTGTAAATAAGTTCTGGCGGGGGAAAGAAGAAAAGACAAAGAAAAAGACAAAGAAAAGACGAGGAAAGAAATGGACAGTATAAACATTGTATGATCTTTTTTTGACGGCGTGTGGATGTTGTGTGTGTGTGTGTGTGTGTGTGTGTGTGTGTGTGTGTGTGTGTGTGTCTGTGTGTCTGTGTCTGTAAGAGAGAGAACGGGAGAGTAAGTCATGTGACAATAGCGATTTCAAAGGGAGGTACCATATCATAACATCTACGGTTGACAATTGAGCACTTCATTGCATTAAGTATAAGTATAATAATGCAATCGCATATCAATCTAGATCAATCTAGATGATGGATACAACGTGATAGGGATATATTCATACACACACACACACACACACACACACACACACACACACACACACACACACACACACACATCTCAGCTTTCACCATCTTTGGACATTTATTTCTTGGATATTTTGTTATATTACTGCCTCGCTGTTCTGTCTTTGTAGTCATACTCATCACTCGTGAAATAAACAATTAAGTTTTTTTCTTCTTGAAATCTTAGAGAATGGCTTCAAGACACTTTTACTTATGCGGTGTGTTGGGATGTGGTGGAGGGAGGGAGGGTGGTTGCGTGGGTTGTTGGGGGTTTAATGGAGTGTGGCGAGAACTGTGTGGTCATGTGTCTTTTGTGTTGCCTTGGGTTTTGCTAGGGAAATTTGTGGTGTAGTCTTGGAGCAGAGTTCAAGAGAATGTCTTTTTTGATTTGAATGGGGGAATATCTTATAAAAAAAAAGGGGGGCTCCGTGGCTTGTGTCCCTGCTTTTTGGATGATGCTGGTGCTTATGAGGTTTTGTAGATGTTTATGGTGATTTGCTCTGGTTATACGCAGTGTGAGGTTTGAGGGTTGTATTGAATTCGGTCAAACTTGGGAGGCGGTATTCTGTGTTATTAGGGGCCAGAGCGACTTTCAAGAATGCGAAATGTTCCCCCTCTAATGTACGGGATTCAGAGGACGTATGTAACGTGAGGAAGGTGGAGCCGTTGAGAGTGGAGACGACCGTGGTCTAGCCGTACTAGGTAATAATTCGTCGTGGTGCATCTCGCTTCCGTCAGTCACAGGTACAAGTCATGCAATATGGTTGATCGAAAAGGAACCTGCGTCGATAAACCTGCTATGTTTGTATACCCAGTCGTCGTTGCTCTCAGTGCACTGCCATGGCCAGAACAAGCACCCCCTTCTATCGACAGTCGGCGGGCAACCACTAATCACTGATGCTCACGGGGTCTCACTGCGAACAGCATCATGCATGATCATGACTCCTGCTGTCAGCGGCCTCTTTAGGTCCAACTTTGCACGTCTTGACTTCCAGCGAGCATGCGCGTTTTCAGACTACTTTAGGGGACCGAGAGCTTGATGAATAATGTCGCACTGGCGTTCCTAAGCGAAGCAGGTACCAGTACGCTACGCTCAACAACATGGGCGCTATTCTGGCCAGCCTCTACTCCAACTCGCACTCTTACACATCTCTCCGAGGTGCCTCCTAAGGCCAAGGCCTAACGTCGCTGGAGGCTTGGAGCGGGTCCGTCACGCCCACGATCGGACTCGCAGACATCATGCCATGCTTCATCTCACGTGGCCGGCAGTAGCCTATCGCCCACTCGTTCGCCGGCTAGCGAGCGGCTCCCGCTTGCCTTGCAGTCGTCACGACGTCAACATGCGGCGCCAGTCCGCGTAGCTCTATCGAAATCTGGTGCCGCTCCTGGGTCCTGGAGCAGCAGACACAGGCTTTGCTCCACGATGCACGGTGAGGCTGCAGCAGGAACACCGCGCGCAGTCGGCGCGACTGCACGCATTGCTCGACGGGGCCGTGATGGGCATCAGCTCATTTCGGGCATTGTTGGAGTCGACAGGCGTCAGATTCTTCACGCAAAGGAGCCGTCATGCTTGGCCTGAACGGTAGGCCAGCGTCTCCCAAGGTTGGTCTACCGATAGCCTAGCGAACGACTCATCACGATAGCTCCGCCTCTCCGCCCGCCATCACATGCACCAGACACGACCAGTCCAGGTGGGGTGTGTGTGGCCCCATGGCTGTTCGACGTCACACAACCACGGCCGCCGCTGGGGCGGCCAGGCAGGTCGGGCGGGCGTGTGTCGTCGAGACAAAAGGCGGACGGTGGCACGCAGCACAGGCATCGAGTCGACGTCGCACTGTGCAAATGCCCCGGCCTGGCCTGGCGGACGTTGCGCACGCCAATCAAGCGGCGCACGTTCATGCGAGGCCCGCGACTGATTGGGGAGCAGGCCGATCCCCAGCTTTACGCCTCCGTGCGCCGGCCACTGCGCACAAGCGCGCCCGCGTAGCCCCGGCTAGGAAAGACGCGTGAATGGCACGGCGCTTCTGGAATCGCAGCCATGCCAGGGCTTCGTCCTGCTCCTTCTCCCATGCGAATCACCACAGCCCGTGACCCCCGGCCATAAGATTGGAGTCATCTTGTCGTCGGTTGGTGGGTGCCACCCGCCGGCTTTCCCGAGGCGCAGGCAGCCGTTGCGTTGCCCTCCCATTGCTCCCTTTATCAATGTCTGACACTCCGGCGCCCTCGAGGCTGTTCCGGTCTTCCCTCACACTTCCGCCCCTACCATCTGCGGCCACCCCGCATGCCGTAGACTGCAGTTTCAGCATGTCGTCGACTATATCTTGAGGCGTTCCCGCGCCCCCTGGTGCCTTATCTCTTGTACGATAACCTGTAATACTAACGTCCTATCGCCGTGCTGTTGTTGGGCCCATAGCCCTGGATCTGGACCACCGTCCCGAGCAACCCTCGATTAGAAACACACTCAAACCTGTCAGCTGGCTAGTTGCGTATCCAGATTCCGTCTCCCAAATTCCCGCTTCTGGATTGCCTCGTCCGCAGACCATTCTATACTTTGCGCATTGTGCTTGGAACCTCCAACGCTCTGTTGCACGCATCGCCAACACTGTTACTACACATTGTTACATTACGAATATTGTCAAGGGCGGCGGCAACCACACAAAATGGCTACGGTACCGCGATTCACATTCCCTCTCTCAGAGGAGAATACCCAGCCTCGTCAATCACGGCCCATCGATATCACTGCGAAGAAAGAGCCATCGCCATTTCATAGCACCCTCGAACCGATTACACAAGAAGACTACACTCTCTTCGTGTCCAACAGTAATCACTCGCGGCCCCGACCGATCAGGCATCTGTCTACGCCACCAGCTTCTCCGACCAGACTGGGATCTTCCTCCATGGTTGTTCAGGACCTTGGAAGCAGACATGGCGATGGATCCATCACGCCACCCGCCACCCCCACTGGCGCCTCACATATCAAGACTGGCTCCCCCTCGTCGGACTTCTTGAGCTCATTATCTGGTCTTCGTCGTGGAGACTCTGCGATATCTCTATCTGGACCTCAACGTCACTCCGCCAGCAAGCCTGGCAGCACTGAAGTGATCATATTCCCAAATCATTCGATAGATTATGAGTTCCGCACTGATGCAAAAGGGCGAAAGAAGACCATCGGTGAAGGTGCTTGGAGCAATGTTTACCTCGCGACACCTACTTTACCTACAGTGACTGAAAATGTCCACATGACTGGCATGTCACCCCCCTTAACACCAGTGCATTCGCGGGAACCTAGTTCTGTTTCAAGCAACACACTTGCCATTCCTCGTCTCTATGCGATCAAGGTCCCAGCAATGACTTCTGCAAGAAAGGTCCTAGGTGCTGAGGCTAAGATCCTATCATACCTCACCCGCTTCCCAAACGCACATGAACACATCGTCCCCTTTTTCGGCCTCGACCCTCGTACCGGGTCCCTCATCCTGAAAGCCATGGATGCTACCCTGGAGTCCTGGATCACGAACGAACTCAATACCGTCTCCGAACCCCTTCGCGCCAAGAAGCTCGCCGAAATCTTCCCTACCATCGCCCTCTCCCTCATCGACAGCCTCGAATGGATGCAAGAGAAAGACTGCATTCAAGCTGATATCAAGCCCTCCAACATCCTCATCGACTCCACCCCATCCGGCGTCCCAAAAGCAGTCTATACCGACTTCTCTTCCGCCATCTTAACCAAACCCGGAGCCACAATTGATTCTGCTGCCTCACCCTTGGGCGCTGGTACATGGGATTACCTTGACCCTAAATTGCTTAGCTCATCAAATCCTGCACCGCTATCTGCATCTACCGATCTCTGGAGTCTTGCGATTACACTATTGTACCTGGTGATTGGCAGATCACCGTACGATGCGTTCAAGAGCAACAAGTACCAGCAGCGTGAGATGATAAAGTCAGGTTCACCGCTGCAGTGCTTAGGCTACGAAGATGTGGGCACTGTCAATATGAAGCGTCTTAGCTCGCTTTCGAAAGATCTGTGCTTTGATGTGCAGAAGTGGTTCGAGATGGTGCTTGTTAAAGACCCAGCCAGTCGGGCAAGTTTGAAGGAGTGGCGAGGGGCTTTGGTTGCTGCCTTGGCCGTAGGGACAGCGAAGGTCTGAGACGGTGAATTATTTCTTGGTAGTCCGTCGACTGCATGATAGGTGGATATCCTTCCACCATTTCGAATTTTTGGCAAGCGCTGATATTTGTTTCGATGTGCAGCATGGCGTTTAGCGGTAGAGCAGACGGTCATTAGATACCCCATGTGAAATTCTTGCACCCAGATTTTGTCTTCTCAATTTCAATGTTTTCCCAACGATACTTTTTACATAATTAGATTTCCCTGGTCATTTGCCCCTTTTGCTTTTCATATCACGATTTTTGAGCATAATTTCACTATAACTGTACGCGGACTACAACGTTCGATGTCAATACGAGCGCTCAGTCTTCATGCCACGAGCATCTTTTTGCTCTTTCATGTGATCAGATGCTAGAGCTCCTCAATGCGCGACCCCTTTGATTTCAATGTCTAACGTCTGTCTCATCATCATGGTTCTTGTTAGGTATATCGTCTACGATGCCCATCATGTGCGCATCTCATCATAACGTCTTACCTTCACCCGGAAATTTTCTACGTACTTCTGATTAACACTCTGTTGTTCCACGGCGCTAGACACTTTGCATGGCTTCCTTCCCACTTGCCTACGGCATTATGTACAATAGCCTTCAAACCAAGCAAATAACAACGCTCCATTAGATTTCTTGCTTTCACCTCCGATGTCATTTCTCAGCGATTGAACTCGTTAGTTTCCACCTTCAAACGGGTAGTGAGTTAGCGCAGAGAGACTATGCAGCTTCCCGTGCTTCACTGCGGATACAGGCTTCGAGCAAACGGCCATCTGGCCACACACACACAAGTATTCTCTCTTCGTCTTCTACCACCTGCTTCCTCACAACAACTCACCGCACCGCCGCCTACCAACCCAGGACCATCTCCGCAATGTCATTACCGATCTCGACAGAGCAGCAAGAGCTCGACGAGCGCGCTCAACTCTCCGCCCTCCTCAAGCACAAACTCCGCGCCATACCACCGTACCACCTCCCCACACTGACAATCAACGACATCATCCTACAAACCCCAACCGCAACGCACATCCCCAACATACCAACCGACATCCAACTCCCCTTCTTCCTGCGCCACCGCGCCCTACTCGCGCGCGACGACGACCGACCCTTGAAAAGCGAGAAAGCGCAGAATATGAATCTCACACGAGCAATATGGTTCTACCGTCTCGATTCCGCACGCCAATTCCAACGCTACCACGACGGCGTACGGTGGAATCTCGCAATCTACACTGCGCTCCTTGCATACTCATCTCCAGGCCCCACCCTCACAACCACCACCCCCGCCGTGACAAACAGTACACGTACCCCGACCATCAATAACCGCGCAATCCCTCCAGGACCCCACTACCCACCCCCCTCACGCAACTACAGCAACTACAGCAACAAACCCATAAAACCACACTCACGCACCCGACCCCCACAAAAACGCGATACTTATATCCCCCTCTCCCCCTCCGCAACCCGCTTCATAACGATGTATCTCTCCGCCGTCCTCGAACACCACAATACCCCGCACACCTTCCACGCCCGCGAGATCTTCCTCAAGAGCTGGAAAGCCACGCGCTGGGACCTCTTCACTATTACCAGTGCGGCGCAGAAGAAAGTGCTCAAGGGGGAGATGAAGAGATTGGCGAAGGAGTGGGATGCTGTTCTTGATGCTGAGATTCAAAAATCAGGGCGGGTTGGGTTTGAGAGGGGTGTGGGGAGGTTTGTTGGGGGGCTGGTTCCAGGGAGGAGGGCGGGTGGTGGTGAGTTGCCAAGTAGTGATGGATATGGTGCGTATGCTTTGTCTAGTGGCATGTCTTCTGTTGGCATCAAGGTAGAAGAGGGCGTGGAAGAGGCGGTGATGCAGGGTGTTGAGGGTGGCGGGAATGAATTGCTGGATGCGCTGCGTGTTCCGTTTCATGGGCAGGGCGAGCTGGGGGGGATGCAGGATGAGGAGACGAGTACGGTTGCCGAGGCGCGGTATGCGATTTCAGTGGTGCAGAGGATGGGGGCGAGGGATATAATGCCCGTGTTGATGAGGTTGTTTCCGGGTGCGGAGTAGGCGTTGAGGAGGGGGTTGTGAGTTGAAGTGTTGTGGCGGGCTTGGGGGATCCTTGGAAGCTGTTTGGACTACTATTTTCGTGAGGGGTTGTCGTGTAGGCTCTGGTATGAGATGCATGGCACAGAAAATCGCTACGCATAGTAGGTGTGCGCTATGCGTGTTGAAGTAGTTAGGTAGGTTCTTGATATCACGAGATGAATAGTAACATGTTGTTCGTCGTGGTTCCAAGGTCGCAAAGACTAAAATGTATACACACCATGGACTTCACAGCACATTTTACAAGTCCCACTACATATACAACCATGCAAGAATAAAACACAATCTCCCAGCAATCCCAAAACACACGACCATGTAAACGCGTTTGATTGTAAACTCCTTGTCTGACCAAGGATTCGCATTGCATACACTTATAACCATTCCATCAAGTGTTACGAATTACATAGCTCCATCCCCAAGCCATCTAACCCCCAAACCCCAACCTACCCACTCCCGGTATAGGGCACCTGCTTCATACTAATATCGTCCAAAAACACCTGACTATCAACACCACCCGTCGCGCACTTGACTTCGATCCAAACCTGCCCGCTCTGAGGATACGTCCCATCATTATTAAAACTAGCACTTCCCTCGACCTTCGCCCACTCATTACCTGGAGTAATAACCTCGGAGCGCGGTACAGAGCCCCAGTTGAACTGCACAGTACACGCATTGTTCGTACCCTGTTTAACCCAGAACGACCAGGCGTACGAGCGCTCGGCGCACGCATAAGTAGGCTCTTGGTTGTAGACTCCGATAGTTGCATCTTTAGCGTCGTCGACGAAGGTGACGCGCCATGCGCGGTCGCCAGAGTGAGCACCCTCGGTGACAATGGATGGGTAATCTTTGTGCATGGGCGCGGTGTCGTATGTAATGTATTGCTGTGCGACGGGATCATTGATGAGCCAGAAGTGGTTTGCGCAAAGTTCAAAACCGCCATCTTCCATTTGTTCGTCGTACAGGACGCAGCCCGTCTTGGCCAAAGCAACACCTTGTGCTGCGCAAGGAGTAGACGTTGGAGACAGCTGGACTGGGCCTACGGTTTGGCCCCATTTGTCTACTGTGAAGGCGGTGGTGGAGCGGGTGGGTGTGGTGATGTCACGTAGTTTCCAGGCGGCGACTGGTTCGATACCGATTTGATCAAACCTAGAAAGATTTGTTAGAATCTCAGTACCTAAGTTCAAACCAGTCGAGGGAACTTACATGACACCACGAGGCTTCCTAGCGGACGCTGTTGTCGCCAGTTTGCATTCCACCCGGAATATGAGCTCTGCGTCAAGAACGTCGGCAGCAGGGGTAATTGTACCATGCACGTAGCGGTACTTTGTGTCATATACTCCTACGCGGTCGTAGAAGGCTTCCTGGCCGTTCAAGAGAGCCCTCATAGCGCAACCCTCGCGGCTGACACTGCCTGAGCCTGAAAGCGTGCGGATCCAACCACTGACGTCGTATTCAATACCCCCGCAGAGTGATACCGGATGCTTGTATTTGATGTCATAGCTCGAAGGAGGTTGAGCACGGGTCATGGCAGTATATGCTGCCCAGTTTGTTGGACCACTGAATGCTGGAGTTTGCCCTACATTCGCAAACCAGTCTACGAATCCTGATGATGCGTAGGTGGTTGAGGTACTCCAGTCGTCGGACGTGGCATCGCCAGAGTAATATTGGGACCCCGCGGGTATCTCGAACTTGTCGAAGCCACCATCCTGTATGACGGGGAAACAACGAGCGGGAACGCCTGCAATCGAAGAAGGAGTTGGAGTTATAGTCGGAGGTGCCGTCGACGACGGCACCTCGCTTGAGGCTTGGGTGGCAATGCTGGATTGGGCGGTTGAAGAGTCACTTAGGGAAGGGGTAGAGGAAGCGGTAAAAGCAGAGCTCGAGGCTTGGGAAACGATGCTCGACTGGTCAACCGAAGATGCACTCTGTGCACCTGTGGAGGAAGCGGCGAGGGCAGAGCTTGAGGACGGTGTTGACGAGACAATGGCCGAGAGACTTGGAGACGAGCTCGATACTGCGAGAACTGCAGAGCTAGAAACAGGGTTACGGGACTGAGAAACAGTGGAGCTAGTTCCCCCGACGATAGCTGCAGAGCTAGACAGAACGGCAGTGCTGGGACCCATGGTCAAATCACTCATGGCCAGTCCTGCGTTCGACTGGCGTTTGAATCGTAGACGACGCTGAGGTGCGGGACAGGAGACCACGAGTTTCAGCTTTGGTGAGCTGTCTGTCGCAGCGTAGTCGCCGGAATACTCTGTCCATACTGTAGGGATGTTAGGACCGGCAGAGCGAATCGTTTCATCGCCCACAACGATGTTGACTGTGCATGTGCTATCCTCTGAAGCTGATCTGAGCCAAACGCTGACAGTATAGAGAGTTCCCTTGCGAAGGGTAGGCGTAGTCTCAATAGTTAGAGCAGCGCCACCAACACCTGGAACAATCTCCAGATAGCTTCCACTACCACCTGGACGCGCATCCGCTGCATTGGCAACAGCCGTAGTCTCGATATCGCCCTGCTTCACGATAGTGGCAGCCTCAGGATCGGTAAGTGGGTCGCTCGTGAAGGCCTTGGGGATCGGGGTTCCTGAGGCCGAAGGAGAGACCACTGAAGATGAGGCAGATACTGAAGGGCTCTGGGAGCTCTTGGATACAGATGAGCTCAAGCTGATCACACTGGGGGCTGCGCTTGAGGTGCTTGATTTTGCAGTAGTGGGTGATTGTGTCGCGCTTAATGATTGACTTAAAGACCTAGGCTGAGAGCTAGACGATGAAGATACGGAGGATGAACGATCGCTTGTACCAGCTCCTGTCCGAGCTGTTGTCGATGAAGGGGAGGCGGTGGACCGCGATGCCGCAGACTTAGATGCTGAAGACGATCCAGAGCGGGATGCCGATGAACCTCTGGTTGGCGAGGAAGACCGAGAGGCTACAGACGCGGACGCACTGCGCGTGCTGCTACGGGATGCAGAGCTAGAAGTTGACTGGGATGTGCGAGAAGCATCGCGTCCAGTAACAAGGGAAGACGTAGAAGGCCGAATTGCACTGCTGGACACAGACGCACCTGATGCACCTCGAGTTGCGCTAGATGAGCGAACAACAGAGGGAGATGCGCTAGACGAGCGAGCAATAGAGGAAGACCCGGCGAGCCCAGAGCAGGTACCGAAGGCAGACTGACACCCAGACGTCGCTTTGCAGTGGTCACCAGACGACCCACAGTATCCATAGGACGAACAGCAGTCACCATAAGTGCTACCCGTGCAGTTCAATCCATTGTAGTTGCTTCCGCAACGACCAGTGTTTGAGACCTTTGCTGGCGGGGAGACTTGAGGTGCCGCAGACGATGGGCTGGAGCTGGTCATGCAAGAGCCATACTTGGACTGACAGCCCGTGGAGCAATACGCATTGGATTTTCCGCACTGACATTCAATCAGCCTATGAAGTTAGTCTCTAGTTTGGTGGATACTCACATAACCATATGAACTGCAGCAGTATCCGGCGGCACAAACCAAGCCCTTATTGTTAGGACCACAAGTATCGGTCGAAGTACCCACAGGTACTGTCGAAGGCCTGACAACCGCGGCAGAGGATGCAGTAGATGTGCCAGTGCACTTTCCGAATGCCGATTGGCAGCCTTGATCCGCTCTGCAGTACGAAGTGGTAGTTCCGCACCACCCATACTGGCTACAACATTCACTGTTGGAGCAGACCTGATTACCAGCGTTTGGGCCGCACTGCTTGGAATCGAATTGGGCTACCGCAGTAGAGAAAACGGCCAGCGCCGTGACGAGGATGGCTGTCCTCATAGTGATTAAGTGAGCGCAAATCAAATGCAAGCGAAAACGAGTGGCAACGGCAAACCGCAGAGGATATGAATGACAGCGATGGAGGAGTTATTGCCACTGCGAGGGCTGTCTAGCATTTTATTCTTCATGACCGGCCCAGCTCTTGCGTTCCAGCCTTTACCATACTCCACGACGAAGTCTTGGAGCCTCCTTGAGGCTGACTGAACCCCTTGAGCTACGCACCTTATTCTCAGCCTTGACTACACAGTGAGTCTTCATATAGTTAGTCAAGGCCGTGGCTGGATGCGATGGTCAGACGTCTTACTGCATCAAGACCAGTAAGCGAACTTTGCTCCAAGCCGCAGATCTAGCCCTCGCCGTAGCGCCCGACGAGCACCAAGCCACCACGAGGCTTTGTATATCCTAAAATCGCGTGGGCTGCAGGGGCATCTTGGGATTTGCTTGTGGAAATTTGATCGATAAGATAAACGACTGGGCAGGAAGCCGCACCAAGCGAGGACAAGCAAGTCTTGACCACAGCTTAAACGTGGTTGTTGCAATCCTGCAGAAGATCATTGGCAGGTCTCTGAGTCGTTCACGACTATGTGTATACAATCCGTGTCCTGTAGCAGGAACTTACCATACCTGTTGGTATTTTCAACAACTCATGTGACCACGGGCGCGCAGTGTTCTTTGGTTCTACAACGCCTCCAAGTCTGGTCAGCTCTAGCGTCTAGGCGACATGACTTGCCGAAACCCTCAACTTTTACCCGAGGTATCGTTGGCGTTCTTGACTCAAGACGGGACATTTTGGATAGCTGAAAGTAAACTGCCATCATTCAGATGCTGTTCGTGGCCTCGGACAGTACCTATCCACGTGGAAGAGGAACGAGTGCACCGGCGAGGTAGCCACGGGTAGAACTAGAAGCACAGGCCGAGACGCTGAAACGATGTGGAATGATGTCCCAGTTTTGTAGAGCTTACACCTGAGAAGATCGCCAGAAAGAAACGGTGGATCCCGTCTCCATCCAAGCAGGGCGGAAAGGGGGTGTACCAATTTTTGTCAGAAGAGAACAGAGTCCTACGGACTGCCGTGATCAAATGGCAGCTGTGAATACTCTGTGTTGATTCGTTACTTCTTGGAACTTTCGACCTATGAGCACACTCCAATTATCCCCTCAAGTCTGAAAAGTCATGGAGAACGACATGCTCGCTGTACAACTCGCAAATGTACATACGCGCTAATGTACAACGGCGGATAATCCGACTCTTAAAGTGAGATTTCTCCTCTCCAGGTACCCTCAGTCAATCCTAGAGTCTCAATGCAATGCTGCCACCTCGGCCCACCGCGCTCCTTCCTTCGCAGATATTGAAGTAATTTCTGCCTCCTGTGCACAAGCAGCCTCAGGTTCCGCTTGTTGTGCTTGTCACCCTTTCCTCGTGTTTCCAGGAAGTCGGCCAGTGTTTTGATCTTTGCCGTTAAAATCGCAATCTGGACCTCTGATGATCCTGTGTCTGGTCCGACGCGCTTGCTTGTCTTATCAACGTTCGTCTCTGGACGGACGGGGTGCGACTCGGTGGCACCAGATTTTTGCAAAGTTGGCGCTTTTGGTGGAAAAATCTTGTCGGTATTGTGGCGCCCGAATATCTCTACACAGCGTGTCTTGTTCACACGCAGGCGATCCTTGCTCGAGCCATTCTCGAGGGCAGTGATTCGCGCAAGGGCCTCCGCAGCACGTGCATGATCCTTCTTGTTCTGCTCCTCGATGTCATCTGCCGATGGCTCAACTGCCTTTGCCTTTCCGTACTGTAGCGAATCACTCCATTGATACGATTGTGTTGCAGCTTGCTTTCCGATCTCGCTGAGCGGCACGGCGAGCTTCTCACTTGTCGCCAGTTGCTGTTCGACAGTCTCGGGGTCAAAAGCGTAGTTAAGATGCGTACGATCTTTTGGGATCTTCGTGTCCTTGTCGTGAGAGAGCGGCTTGCCTGTGTCTAGAGACTCGACAAAAGGCGTCGATACACCGCGCACGGGATTGCCGAGGCTGGCTACTCGGACTTCCTCGAGCTCGGCGCGGCGAGAAAGGTTGGCCGCCTTTTTTCGAGCTCGCTGTACGACCAGGTATGGATCACTGAGCTGTCGCCGTCTCTCCCGATCTATGGTCTTAGCTTGGCGAAGTGGTGTAGAGGCGAAAGTTCGGATGGGCAGAGCGAAATGGTGAGAAATGGACGCTGCAACAAAGGTCAGAATGGCAATTAAGAACGAGTGATGGTCTGCTTACATGTCGATGCCCGCAGGCACGACAGAACGGGTATTCGGGGCAGCATTGGTGGCTACCTCTCGCGATGCAACACCCGCTCACTTCTTTTGCGATGCCCCAGGGCCTCGCGGGTGCATGTTTTGCCGACGCCGCAGCGCGATTGTGGCCCAAACCGCATGCGGCTAGCACCCACCACCGATATTCGTCAGTTCACGACCCTCCACCAAAAGTTCTGTCTGCACGCAACACCACCTCTTCTCCATCACGACCAGCTTCTGCAGCGCCAAACCGACAACATGGCTCCCAGCAACCTCCCCGCGATCTTCAACCCCACCCAGCAGGACATTGAGATGCTCCTCGCTGCCCAGTGCCACCTCGGCGCAAAGAACCTCCAGGTGCACATGGAGCCATACCTGTGGAAGACCAGGCCCGATGGTGTCAATGTGATCAACGTTGGCAAGACCTGGGAGAAGATTGTCCTGGCCGCACGTATCATCGTCGCCATTGACAACCCAGCTGACAGTATGTGGACCCGGCAATGCGCAATGTCTAATTGTGTAAATGTTGGCGCTTGTTGCTCCGTAGAGACTCTGGCTGACCACATAACACAGTTTGCGTCATCTCTGCCCGTCCCTACGGACAGCGTGCCGTTCTCAAGTTCGCCGCCCACACCGGTGCTGTCGCCATTGCCGGTCGTTTCACCCCCGGTAACTTCACCAACTACATCACCCGCTCATTCAAGGAGCCCCGCTTGATCATCGTCACCGACCCTCGCACCGATGCCCAGGCTATCAAGGAGGCTTCCTACGTCAACATCCCCGTCATCGTAAGTATACTTGTTTCTGAGACAACTGAAAGACTCGAGATCTAACAGTGGATAGGCTCTCTGTGACGGCGACTCTCCCACCGAGTATGTCGATGTTGCGATCCCCACCAACAACAAGGGTCGTCACGCCATTGGTCTCATCTGGTGGATGTTGGCTCGTGAGGTTCTCCGCCTTCGTGGCACCCTCGCTTCCCGCGAGGCTGAGTGGGACGTCATGACCGATTTGTACTTCTACCGCGACCCCGAGGCGGAGGAGAACAAGGACAGCACTGGCGTTGAGGAGGCCAAGGTTCCCGGTGCCGACGAGGTTGGCCCCGCTGCCGTTGATGCTGGCTTCACCAGCGAGTGGGAGGTCTCTGGCGCCAGCGCTGGTGCCTTCACATCCTCAGTTGCCGCACCAGGTGCCGGTGCCAGCTGGGACGCTGATGCCACCACCACCGACTGGGCTGCGTCTGGCGATGTCCAGACTGGCAACGAGGGCTGGGGCGCGGAGACTGCTGCCCCTGCTACCACCAGCCAGTGGTAAATGCACATTCGCAAGTCTGCCCAGGTACAATTTCTCTTCCATACCCTGTCATTGACACTTGATCATCTCGGCATGTCGGAGTAGGAGCAAGGATTCAAAAGGAAAATACCAACACCCAGTTCAAACGAATGTTCATCTGTTTCGTGGATCAGGGTCTCTGTTGAAGGAACATGATCAATGCTATGCGCTTACGAGGGAAAGATATCCATGCCTCGTTATGAGGCATGGGGGAAAGCCCTGCGCTGGCGATCGGGTGGTACTTGATTGGCAGCCCATTCCTAATGCAGCCCTGTTCTATGATCCTGTTTGACCTCTTATTACTGCTTGCTCGTGCCCGTTGTCTATTTCTTCGTGTGCTCGTGTTGAAGGTGGTATGCGTATGATCAAGATGACTCGACTGCTCTCTGGCGTGGCCAGTGTAAAGTGGCTCTTGGAGCTAAACAAGCCCACATCCATGTGGAGGTTTCGCAAGTTAAGCCTGGTCGTCAGGGTACTGTCGGTCAATGTAATCGTGTTGAATGCGTCAAAGGATTATCGAGATCCACGGCTTTTGCATGGACAATATGGGCTGTTGGCGCTAGTGGAGTCGTGCTTCAATACGGGTGCATTGGTGCAGCTAGCAGAAAGATGTATCACATGACATTAGTGTTCATGCCTCATGCATTGTGCATGTGGAGAGCGTAATCATGTAACGCTCTCTGCAATGGAGTGTCTGAATCCTGGCGCAAAGCTTGCAGCCGGTTCCCATCTCAACCATAGAGCCAAAATCCCGTGCCTACTACCATCGCCCTACCCGACGCACCAACGCCCAGAAAGCCCAATCGTTACACGCGCGTACTCTGTGTGTCATGGGCCGTCACACAACTACTGACTGACGCTGTCCCTATCCGTATCTCACCAACACCATCGTCAATTTCCGTACTCCCATCCTCAAATCTCACGTCAAGGCCCTAATCACTCACAACAACGCACTAGTCGCAGCCCCACCGTTTCAAGCAAAAAACCCACTTTCCCATGCCTTGCTTGCCCACGCTTAATCTTGGTTAATCTGGAAGCTTAGCTGCTTGTTTGACCAATAGATCATTGGTGCTGGCGGACGTGCAGAGGTACGCTACTGGATCTGCCGCTCCATTTTCCCACTTTTCTTATCTGACATGTCAATTCTAGACTTGTGGATCCTGATTTTGGCATCTTTGGGGGTCGGCGAGATGAGCCGGGGAGCGGGCGATTGGAGTGCGAGAGCTTCGCGATGCTTAGGTGCATGTAGTTAATGGACGGATGAAGCATGGTGGAGGAGGCTACCTGCGCGGTACTGTGCCGCCTTCCGGTTGTGTCGAGATCTCGTTTGCTGGGAATTAACTTGGGAAAGAAGGATCTTGCGCATTGTTTTTGTTTGTACCTTTCTTCTTTCCTGTCCCTTCGCTCATCCGTCGCGCCAGAAGTTCCACTGCCTGTCGCCCGTCGCTCGCTTCTCTGCCGTAAGGGCGTTCTTGCGCAAGGGCACCTGTCAATAACTTTCGAACGGAGCAATTGGAGTGTTCGTCTTACCACCAGCCAACCCAAACAAAGTATACACAACAGTTTCCAATTGGAGCTTTACTCGCCGCTCGTCGACTACCTGACCATGGTCCGCCACTCGCTTGTTGCGCTCGCACTTGGTGCTGTTGCGGCTGCTATTCCTACGATTGAGGTGAAGGGATCGAAGTTCTTTACAAGTGATGGTAATCAGTTCTACGTCAAGGGTATGTAGTCGCTGCCTCTGCACTGAATTGAGGCGCACATTGGACCGCACTGAACGCTGACACGGTATAGGCATTGCATACCAACTCGTCCCCGATGACCCGCTTATCGATGCCACGCAATGCAGCGCTGATGCTTCGCTCATGAAGACAATTGGGACCAATTCGATACGAGTGTACCATGTCGAGGCCGATGGGGATCACAAAGACTGCATGAAGGCATTCGCAGATGCTGGAAGTAAGTAGACCATCTCGGGTTGCACGCATCAAGAAGGAGAGCATCACTGATCACCACGTGTAGTCTACATCTGGCTTGACCTTGACACCTTCGACACGTACGTTGAGCAAGTCACGCCCAAATGGACCAAGCCGCAGAATGATGCCTTTGAGAAGGTCATGGATGAATTCCAACAGTACGACAACCTCGCCGGTTTCTTCGTCGGTAATGAAGCCATCACTACCGCCAACGGCTCCGTAACCGCTCCTTACATCAAAGCCGCTGCCCGCGACATGAAGGCCTACCGCACCTCCAAGAATTACCGCAACATTCCAATCGGCTACTCCGCCGCCGACATTGCAACCCTGCGCCCCATGTTACAAAACTACCTCGCGTGCGGCGATGACACGAAAGAATCGGTCGACTTCTTCAGCTTAAATGCGTACTCCTGGTGCGGCAGCAGCACGTACGAACAATCTGGATACAACATCCTGGAGCAGAATTCCACGGAATTGCATATCCCGATTTTCATGTCGGAGACCGGGTGCAACACTGTACGGCCGCGCGACTTTATGGACCAGACTGCCTTGTTTGGCGAGATGTCGGATGTGTGGTCTGGAAGCATTATCTACGAGTGGATCGAGGAGGCAAACAACTACGGGCTAATCAAGTATGGTGACAAGGTTGATCCTGCATCGCCCGGTGCGCCTGCGGATGGATACCCTCGCTCTGGTGAGTTGCAACACGTAAAGCAAGTCTTGAAACAACAACACTGACTGTGACAACCAGGCAAACCCACACCAATGGAACCAGACTTTTCAAACCTTAGCAAGGTATGGAAGACTCTGAACCCAACGGGTGTCAAGGCAGCAGACTACAACCCCACCAACAAGGCCGTCGCGTGCCCCGAATACACCTCTGGCTTCTGGGAGGTCGATCCCAAGTCGGCTCTTCCCACACTCGGCCAGGTGCACGACTTCAATGCCCAACCGACTCCCACGTCTGGAGGTAGCGCATCAGCTACCGGTTCCAACTCGAAGACTGGCTCCGGCTCTGGTTCTGGTTCTGGGTCAGCGGGACAGGCGAGTGCGACAGCAAGTGCTGGCGCGGCTCCTGATACGCTTGCTCGTGAGCTCAACGGTGCAACTGCGATATTTGCAGGCGCCATGGCTGTCTTCGCATGGCTATAGAGCATGTGAGACAGCTCAGGAGTGCGACCACCCTCGCACACAGACCGAAGCATCGCTCTTAGAAGAGGTTAACAGTCTACTGAGATCAGCAATCTGATTTTGTATGAGTATTCTGCATGCATACTAGACGGTTGGGAAGGGCAATTAATGAATAGATGAAGAGCGGGCGGTGTTCAGCGGTGGTTTGGTTGGTATATACCCAGGGTTTTATTCTTGCATAGTGATAGACGAATTGAAACGCATTACTTGAATCAGCCATAATTGACTTCTGGCCGAAGATCGTTGGGATGGTAGGCATTGAGTGGCGATGAAATGGGGATCTGGAGAAGGTGGGGCTTCCGTCATCTAGTCCCACGCATGGCGGCGGGAAGGAGCGGAGCGTCCCATTGGACTCTGGGTGAGAGGCCGACATCGAACGCCGCCGTTGGACTCAGCAACCGACCGACTCTGACAGGCCCTGGACCCTTTCTGTGCAGCAGCGTATATGCAGCTTCTTCCCTTGCATCGTTGTCGTTCTCTTCTTCGTGTACATCGGTACGCTCTGTCCCACCACCATGGCGTCTCCTATCGTCGAGCGCATCGAACCCCACAAGAAGGCGCACTTCAACCTGCACATCAGCGACCGCATAGCCAGCAGCGATGCCTCCTCGGCCGCATATAGAAGCGTCAAGTGTAAGCAGACTGACCAGCCCATGCTTGTATCGCGGACAGTTGTTGACCATGCCCAGACAACCACAAGCCCGCCCAAACCTCCGAATCCCGAACCACGACGCTCACATCCCTCTCCGCAAACACATACAACCTCAAGCTCGAAGACTCGGACAGCTCAGGCACCAAAGACATATTCACATTCAAGGGCCAAGGCTCAACACTGAAGAAGTCATATGTACTCGTCTTCGACCCCTCTTCCCAGCAAGCGACGCTCGAGCCGCTCTCGAGTAGTTGCACATTCAACCTCGCGACCAAGAACGGCAAAGACGTATCGTCACAGCACCCAAAAATATACCCGAAGAAATACAAGGATGACGCAAACCATAGGGTAGACGAGGAAGACTTGTTTGGAGAGGCAGTCGGTGACGACGAAGCGGGCGACCCAGATCCCGAAAACCCATACGATTTTCGCCACTTTCTAGGTAAGGAAAAGGAGAAGCGTGGCGATGAGTCGGAGTATCACTTTGCATCATCACCAGACTACCGCACGGGCACCGGTAGCGCAGCGAACACACCACAATTCGGTGCACGGAATCCGGCTGCAGCACCACAACCGAAGACTACGAAGCCGGCACCAGCGAAGCGGAAGGCTCCCACTACAAGTTCTTCAACTTCCAAGACAAAGAAGGCACAGCCGACCCCTGCGGTCGTTCTACAGCGTACCGCCACATCTGATGCTCCAAAATCTAAGAGCAAGGCTGCAGCGGCCCCAGCCTCCAAGATCAAATCCAAGGAAATCATTGACTCTTCCGACGAATCAGACAATGACGCAGACGGCGAAATCATCTCCTCTCCTCCGCGTCGCTCCCCGTCCCCAGCCCGTCACCGACACCGCTCTTCCTCTCCCTCGGACGCAGAGGGCGAATCAGATGACGATGGCGGCCTCCTCGAAATCGAAGTCCCCGATGCCCAACCTCCTCGTCGTGGCCACGGGGCCTTGAAATCTCTAGGCCTCGGGCAAAATCTTGGGGTAGGAGGCTTGACACGCTCACCTTCCACAGGTCCACGGTCCCTACTCAGCGCAACGAATAGTGCACAAGGCTCGCCAAATCCACAATCGCTTAGCTCAAGGGCGAATCGAAATATGCAGGATGAAATTGACTTTGGGGATTTGGAGGATGCAGAGGGTGAAGACGAGGACGAAGAGGAAGAGGGATATGATAGGGATGTCGACCCTATGGATCTCGGGCCTCCGGCACGTCAGGGTACAGTTGCACAAGATAGAAAGGCTAGTACGGTGGGAGGTGCGGCAGAAGATGATGAGGATGATTTGGAGAAGATGATGTTGGAGGGGTTGGCTGGGGGGGATAGTAGTGAGGAGAGTGAGGAAGAGTAAGCATATTTCGCTTGATGATTTCGAAAGCCTTAAATTGATGCGTACACCTCAATCACACATGTCCATGAAGATCAGAAAGCAGCCAAATATCTGTAGACGGGATAGTCTTGTAGTGGTTGTTTGTGGCGTACGTGCGCATGGTCACAAATCAAGGACAATCACGGAAGGTAACACCAGTAACTATCTTGTGGGCTATGAATAGCAAGATGTGCCATCAGAACACACATGCACACATTCCTCTCAACGGTACTGAGGTGGGCAAGAAACGCATAGGACCATTCGAGGGCTGAGCTGCAATCAAAAGGGCGGAACCCACGGGAACAGGCTCCGGGCTGTTTTGGAACAACATGCGCAGCTGATGACTTGGCCTTGGTGTTTGCCCAACAGCCTTGATTGCGTTGTCTGAATTGCCCCGCCCTTTCGACTGCATCATCAGAGACGACAAATTCCTGTTTTCTACACGTCATTTGCGCATGTGAAGGTACACAAACTTCACCCTTTGGGCAAGTGCAACCGGTTCCACACACATATTCTTCGGTTCAGCATCAACACCATCATAATTACACTTTCGCGACAACCGCGACATGTCTGTCGTCGTCGAACAATACGATCCCAAATGGCCTGTCGAGTTTGAGAGTATCAAATCGGATTTAGTAAAGTACTTGCAAGGCGTCGACTACCTGTCCATCGAGCACGTGGGCAGTACCTCCGTACCAGGTCTCGCAGCAAAGCCAGTCATTGACGTCGACATTATCGTTACGCGGGAGCATGTCCAATCCGCCATTGGCGCACTCATCGAACATGGCAATTACGACTACCTAGGTGAACTCGGCATCACTGACCGCCACAGCTTCAAAGATCCCAAACAGTCCACCCGCTACAACATCTACGTCTGTGTCGACAACGTCGTGCAAACCCGCAATCACCTTGTATTGCGCGACACGCTACGCTCCAATACCGAGCTACGCGATGAATACGCCCGCGTGAAGCTCGAACTTGCAGCCCGTTCGACAAACATAATCGACTACATGGTCGGAAAAGGCACTGTCATCCAGAAGATCCTCAAGACATCCGGACTGTTGACCGATGACGAACTTCTCTCCATCCGCAAGGCCAACGTAAAAGGTGAACGCTATGGCGCTATCAATACCCCACGTCTACTTCTCAGAGAGTTCGTGATGAAAGATATTGCCGGTTATTACGAGCTCGAATCCAGTGAAGAGAATGCAAAATACCAGGACTGGCCGCCTCGCACCCAGGAGCAAGCACGACAGTTGGTATTGGATAATATCCGCAATCACAACGACGTCCCGCGCACTATTTACGAACTCGCAGTTGAACATGAGGGTCGATTCATCGGTCGAGTGGGCGCGAAGACTTCGCAGGCCAACTCGGACAGTCTGCCTGGAGAAAAGACAATCAAGCATGTCACACATGCCAATCTGTGGTTCTCCTTCCTTCCAAGTGTGCAGGGCAAGAGTTTTGCGACGGAAGCCATGGCAGCATTCATCGATGCACTGAAAGATCGACTGCAAGGGGAGGGGAAAGTAGAGTTAGAAATCGAATGCGACCCGCGGAACGAGGGAAGCTGGAAACTCGCGGAACGGTTGGGATTTGAGCGATATAGTTTGACAAAGGAGGCGTATGAGAGTAAGGGGGTTTGGGTAGATTCTTTGGTACTGAGGAAGGTTATTGGCGATATGTGAGTTCTTTCATCTGTGTCCTTTCCGGATATGAAGACAAGTATATGTGGAAACGGGAAACTAACGAGTGTGCTTAGGGAAACAGGAAGTCGCCATGTGAGAAGGGAGAGTATGGTTAGCAACGATGGGAGAGACGTGTTTGCGGCGAGTCTGTATGCGCCGAAGGGGACGGGGCAGTCATAAGTCCGTGCTGAGCATGGGTAGTACACTGAGTGTTTTCATGACACTGTCTTAACGAACGATCACCCCCTTTCACTCATACGAATCCATATCTTGAAGCTCACGATATTCTTCTCTGAGGCCAGATAACAGGCCTCGTGAGACAGCCAGTGGTGACAGTTGGGCTACCGAAGATCTGCGCTAACTCGACGGGTCCAATGGTAGCGGGACAAGGCAGTGAAAGTGAGGATAGGCACTGCATGGCTCAGCCAAACGACAGTTTTTTAAACAGTCTCGAGATCCCTGATCCCTTTTCTTGCACCCATATTTGCTCGCTACAAATCACACGCCTTCAATCCAAGCTCAATATGGCGCAACCTGACCATGCCGACCATGCGGTGGTCGATGTTGGCACCATAAGCCCTCGTGATAATGACACCGCAAATGGACATACGCATCTCACTGAAGACGATGCGCTAATCGAACTTGATATCCGCGCACGAGGCCCATACAACCAAGCTCTGGGCCTTACGAACAAAGATAGGTTACAAACCCAGCATCGCCACAATCTACTTCAACGCCGCAGCCGCCAACCTGCCTCAAGCACCCTCCGACCTCCTACTCGAACTCTTCCTACGCGACTACAACGGGGTACATACACGCTGGCATTCACCCCACAGCCAGTGGCCCATGGATTCGCTGCCAAACAAGGTCCCGAGAGCATTCAATCCCTCTTTCGTACGCGTCTTATATGGTACTACGGCATCGATGCAACACGCTCATTCAGTGATGCCCACCCAAACATGCGTTACAACATCCTCACAATCGTATACCTCTGGGCATGCGACTTTCCCATCACATATGTGCACTTGGGGCAAAAAAGATGTTAGAAGCCTGCCTTGAGGCCTGGTTTGCAACGCTCCTCCCTCCCACCTGCTCCCCCTCAAACGACGATCGTGTCGCAGCACAAATGACATTCATTCGTATCTGGAAGGAGTGTAAATTTGGTCTCACCGTCTTCACCGACCGTTCGCGCCGTGAGCTCGGCCCGTTACAGAATATCTTAAACTGCGATGGCTGCTTGAGGAAATAGTGGAGAAAGTAGCAGATAGACCGGATGACATCATGACGCTCCGCCGCGAAAAGAAGATTACAAATGAAGAGCGGGAAGAACATGGGCTGACGCTGAGTGTTTAGTGGCTTGTTGCGCTTGAGGAGAAGAGTCGAGGGAGGGGGATCGCAGGGACGATTCGAATGCAAAATATGGCGAGGGGTGAGCCGTGGATGGCTGGCAGGAAGGTATTGGAGGTGTTGAGGGTGCCCGGGTCAAGAGGGAGGGGTTGGGTGGCATGCTTGATGGTGTGCATATTGGGAATGGGGAGTCTGAGGTCATCGTGAAGGGCGACATGGTTGGTTTCGAGATGGAGGAGTGAGTGATGGAAGCTGTGTGTCAACTTGGCTAGGCTATAAGTGGGTGTAACAAGACTTGCTGATTCGAGGTATATATCTTGATGTAATCCTCGGCTTCCAAACAGCGCAATGGAAGTAGGTACACACCATAAGCCTTCGAGAGTTGAACTTGGTAACATGAAAACTACTCCGGACCTCGCATTAATGCTGAGGAATGTACTAAGCTTCTGGTGGCAATGTAAAGGTGGACTTGGATTGTATACACCTATACCATCATCTTGCTACTCATTGTGCTCCATATTTCGTTTCCGGGGCGAGGTCACAATGCTGATGGATGCTGTCTAACAGTAGTTTTTAGGCTTTTCCATACGGATGATAATGATGTTGCGCTTCTCCAATTCGATTCAATATCCTAGCAAGGAGGCCACCAAGTCCGACGTTGCGAGCTGGTTTTCCTCTATTTTGAAGAGGGAGCGTGAGAGTATACATATCTCTTTGGGCGCGGCTCATGATTCACGTAGTGCCGTTGACACGATTCAGCCTTGCGTACGCGTCAGGCGTTACTTGTCCCTTGTCATTCCAAGGTTGCCCCTAAACGAACAGTTACGCTAGCGGGCGCTAAGGATCCTCGAGGTGGCGTTTGCATTATATCCGGGGGTATGGTGGACGCCTGCTTTCCCATTTCTGTCTCCAGATTGAAATCAACAGAGAGAATGTGTGTGCTATAATTGGCAGTTTCTTCATCATCGCCTCCGCTTCCTCTTTCTTATCCTCCCTCACTTCCAAGGTTCCTTCCCACCTCCGCGGCCAGCGCATCTTCCCTAATCTCTGTAGCCGCCCAACGTTCATCTCCAGGCGAACTCGGGTCCAGATTGTGCCTTCCTTCGCCAAGCCTCTGTACTCCGGGCCATTGGACAGCCACAATAAACCTTTTGTGATTCGCTGCATCCTCCCGTCTGCACCCACAATGGACCACAGATGCGCCGTACTGCGGTCCTGCAACGTGGTGTAAGACCGCCCCCGTTACCAAGATCTCATTTCTTTCAAGGTTCCTCGGCTTCGAATGGTTCATGGAAAATGTGGACAGCCTCGTTCATTTGCTGCTTTGGGATGGTGGATGGATGAGGGGTTTAAAGTACCTATGGTATGAGAAGAGAAGGGATCGATCGGCGGGAATTAGGAGAAGATGCATTTGGTATGTGTGAGATCAAGGCAGGCTACGTAAGAGGGTATCCGAGGATTCGACAGGGGGAGTCCTTGATGAGGGAAGACATAGCCACGATCCTACTAGATTGTAAGCGTGGCTGTAATTTCGTTCTTCACATTGTCCATTTCCTACACTACAATCCGCATCCTAAGAGTAGAGCGTGAACAGCCGTTCTCTCAGCACAAACACCCTACCAAACCAACACCACAATGCTACACTACTGGACCTTCCCACCCCAAGGCATCAGCGCTCTCCTCCCATCGAACGCCCAACGCTCCGACCTCACCATCCGCCAATACCTCAACATCTCCGCCGCCTACCCCCCCACCAACGGCTTCGGCCTCATAGCCCCTTACTCCGGCGACATAATCCAACTCGAATGGCCAACAGACGACTACATATCACTAGAAAGATCATGGCACTGCATGCCCTGTCAACAAACCAACCTCCACAACCACACACACGAAGAATTCGACTGGGAATCTTGTATTTATGGTATGCCCCCTTCCCCCCCCCCTTCTTCTTTAATCCCCACCATCAGCAGTACCAATCCAATCCACCCAATCAACTAACAAAAGAAAACACACAGAAGAATCTCCGCCCCGCCTCTTCACCCTGCCCCTCACCCTCGACAAAACAATAAAATCTTCCCCTTCCCTCTTCCACACCACAAAGTTCACTCTAACCTGGCCTTACACTATTGAATCAAATACCCTCCTCTGCACGTTCATCATCCCTGGTACCTTTCCACACGGTCTGAGCACCGCATTCCCATTCATAAACACGGCACCGCCCGTCGGGCGCGAACAGCATATTTTCGCTGCTGATGCGGTGCGTGGGGTGGAGGTGCAGGGTTATCCTCATGGTAAGGCGGGTAGGGGTTCTGTTTTTGGGTTTTTAGCGGTTGTGCTTTTGCTTGGTGGGGTGGTGGTGGGGGCGCTGGTGGGACGGAGGTTTTTTATTGGGAAGGTGGCGGGGATGTTGAAGGTGGGGATTGAGGGGGCGAGGCGGAGGGGGGTGTTTGGGGAGAGGGGTGGTGGTGGCGGGGAGGGGAAGGAGAGGGTTGGGGGGTATGTTGATGATGTTTAGGATAGAGAGTATTTGATTTACTGATAAACATTGGAAAAACCATGCTTTTTGCAGTATTGAGATTGTTCCTCTTTTCTTTTGTGTGTCTCTTTTGATGCAAGGACAGAAGGAAAGACATAAAAACTACTCTTCCTCAATCGTCTTCTGCCCCGCAAGCAAACTATTAACATATATCCTCGATGCTTCAAACGGCGACTCCGCAGATTCAATATCCAACCTAATCTTCTTCTGCGCCCCGCCCTCATCCCCATGACTCCCCCTCCTCGACACCGACCTCGACCCCGAAACCGAAACCACCTTCTCACTCCTCCCATTCTCCTTCTCAGCCCCAGTCCCAACAACCTCCCCTACTCCCCTCCCCTCCCTCCTAGCCCTCCACTCCCCCTCCAAAACCCCCAACAAAACACCATCCCACCACCCCCCCTCCCACCAAAACGCCTCCCTCTCCCTCCCCTCGACACAAAACCCCAACCGCTCATACAACCGCACAGCCCGCTCATTCCACCCAAACGCCCGCACCCCAACCCTATGCAACCCCACCCTCAAAAACGCATATTCTACCGCCCACCCAATAGCCTCACCACCATACCCACACCCCTGCCACGCCGGTAAGATACCAATACCCAACTCCGTGTGCCGGTGATGCGAGGAATGTGTGGGTAGCAGAGAGAGATGAATCTCTCCGATTGCGATACCGCAGTCCTCGACAAGTGTGCCGTGGATCCCTTTTGCATCTTCTACGCGTTTTAGACGCGCGATTTCGTTGGTGAGGAAGCGGCCTTTTAGGGAGGGGGGGTGCGGGAGCCAGATTATGGCGCCGAGGAGGGTGGCGGTGGAGCAGTGGGTTAGGTAGGTGAGGGCGTCGGTGGCGCCGGGCAGTTTGGCGTTGGAGATGTTGCTGTTTGGGTAGCCGGTTTGGTCGGCGTTTATGGCGGTGAAGAGGGGGAGGTCGTGGGTTGGGCGGATGGCGCGGTAGTGGAGGTGGGGGCTTGTGAAGGGGGAGGGGGGTGGGGGTGGTTGTGACATTGTTTGGGATGGCTTGGGGGTGGGGATGGGTGATGGTGTTGGGACTTTGTTTGTTGTGGATGGGTGATGGTGTGGTGTAGTGAGCAGGGCTTCTTTCTGTTATCGTGGGTTGCTGATGGCTGAAGTCAGAAGGGTTGGTTCATCTTTATAATTAACGCAATACGAATGATGACGCCCTTCTCTGTTGTCACTATATCCAGAAACCGAGTCTGGATTCTATGTTCAAGGTACGTCACAATTCAGCGAGGGCGCTAATGAAGGTGCAGGATCAGGCCTCGCTTATTCTGGAAGTTACCTAGGTACGAATTATAACTTTGCGTTATGAGGCAGGCATGTCTACGCGTATCTTCGCCTGGTAACAACATGCGTACACAGTAGGTCATCAGAAACTCAAGGGTCAAGGTGAGCTCCCTCAGAATGGCTCCTGCCGTAGGCTGGCCATGCCACCACTCTCCATCACCATCGTCGCGTTGTCCGCCCTTTTCGCTGCAGCATCGTACAATGCTTGAATATCAGCTCTCCACATTGTCGTGTTCATCCGAATGACATTGCGGTCATAAGTCATCATACCATTCACCTCGCCTTCGACGTCGGTAGTTTGCGTCCACACACCACCCGAACAACTAAACAGATTAATCTGCTCGCGCAATTGAGTGAGAAGGTCGTGGCCTCGATAATTCCACCACTCCGTGGTATTGGCAAGCTCATAGGCGGTCTGTCGTTCTAGTTCCGGGAACCAGGTACTGGCCTTGTCAGTTGTTGATACGCAGAAGGCCGGGCGTGATGCTTACTGATCATTACCAGGTAGTGTGCCGATACCGCCAAATTCACCTTGAAAGCCGATACGCGACGAATCGTACGCAGAATCGTAGCCACTTCCTTGATTTGACCAGAAAGGCGTCCCGCATTGTGGAGTAGAGTAGTGGTGGTTGTCCTGAGAGTGGGTCAGTATTATCACTCCTCACCGGCTCATCTGTGACATCGTGGCGGAATAGGGGGAAGGCTGACATCGAAATCTCCAGCTCCATGATCCGTCCAACCACTGGCGGCATTGATCAGCCTGGTAGGATCGAGGCTGCGAACCATATCCGCCAGTGGGAACTCGGGCCAAGGTGGGCTCGTCGCTTGACCCCACTCCTCATTGTAAATTGTCTGATATCTGCGTTAGCGTCGCTGCCTATTCAGGAATCGATACTGGAAACGCACCCAAGCAAAAATACTGGTGTAGCTCTTGAGTTGCTCCACCATCAGAGCCAATTGCCTGTTAAATTCGGCTTGCGCTTCTGGGTATAGTCGCTGACTACCGCAGTTTGAACCATCGGGTACATCAGGTCTCAAGGAGGGCATGTCTTGAATGACCAGGAGGCCTATTTCATCGCAAGCCCGATAGTACAGCGCAGGCTCGACCTTGATATGCTTACGCAACATGTTATAGCCAACATTCTTCAACACCTTGAGATCGTAGGTCATGGCTTCCACACTTGGTGCAGTGTAGATGCCGTCTGGCCAATAACCTTGCATGTGTGTCAGTATCAACTAGCGGAGGCTCACCCATGTAGTGACCTACCTTGATCGAGAGTCCCAAAAGGAAAAATGAATTCTCCGTTCAGTAGCGGCCGTTGCACACCGCCAACAAGGCCTCTTGATACAGTTCTGAAACCGGTATAGCTTTTGACCGTATCGCTCCCAAATGTGATTGTAATGTTGTACAAATTTGGGCTATTTGGATGCCAGAGCTTTGGTTCATCGATAGTAAAGGTAAATGGAGCACCACTTAAGCCAGTGGCTGTCGCTTTAACTTTGTTCGAGTCAAGATCGTGAATTGTGATCTCGTACGAAGTCGGGGAATCTGTACTGCTGTGGACCGTGACATTGACTGAACATGATTAGCGTTGCAGATTGGGTAGGCAATATGAACCTCACCTGTTCCATCCATATCCGCTGTGAGATCTAATTTGGTAATGTAGTCGACAGGTACTGATTCTAGCCACACTGTTTGCCAGATGCCGCTGCAGGGCGTATACCATATCATCCCTCCGCGAGTCAGTGTTTGTTTGCCAATGGGAATCTGATAGTGATCTGTATCAGTGGGATCGAATGCATGCACAATCAACTCATTTGTCCCATTCGAATTGAGGTAGGGAGTGACATCGATACTGAACTCGAAGTAGCCTCCTGTGTGGTTGCCAGCTTCTTTCCCGTTGACGTAGATTGTAGTATTGTAGTCAACAGCGCCAAAGTTCAACAAAACCCTGTGGTCGCTAGACCAAGCAGAGGGTACATCGAATGAAGTCTGGTACCAACTCGATAGCTTTCCGAGGCCAGTGACACCTGTTCCGCATAAGCCATGGTGTACACGAGGCGTTGAGGACAGCTTACCGGACAGAGCACTTTCGAGGCAGAAAGGAACTAAGACTGGTTTCTCGAGCCGCTCTCCAAACGGAGGCGCATCGTTCGATGCATTTGCGCCATCCCTATACCTCCACACGCCATTGAGGTTCTTCCAGTCTGAGCGTTGCAGACGCGGGCGTGGATACTCAGGCCATGGATTAGTCCCCACTTGGTCAGTCCAATTGGTCTTCAGTCGAGCATCTCCGAGCTTGTAATCAGTGTCGTTGGAGCTTTGGCGTTGAACAACTGTGCCGTGACTCGCAACCCCAAGTGTAGCTATTGCTATTAGGACGCCCAAGCTCCGCAACGGGAGTCGCATGTCGTTCGACTATGGTAGGTCGCTTCCGCACGATTCCGAGCGGATCCGTCGTTCACACAGTGGTGATCTAACGATGAGGTTGGCGACGTGAGGTACTGATATTTAAGGTGAGAATGTAGTGATGACAGCATAGCCCGTGGTGTGTGCCTGTGCTGGCTGCATCATCTGCACGCCGACTCTCTTGGCCGGCGTATTAGCGGCGGGATGGCTGCAAGCCCCAGTCGATCACTGCAAGGCGAGTGCGCTTGGCAGGACATCAGACAGTCGTGGAAGTCATTTGGCGTTGCCCGCTGACCTACACGGGAGTTGCAGTCGAACGCGAGGTTGAAGGAGCGCTGGGGAGAAGCCCTGCACTGCTTGATGGCTGGCCATGGGTGTTTGCAAAGGATGTGGACGACGACGTAGCGCAGACAACGTTGTGGATGCACATGGAATGCACGGTGTCAGACGAGGTGGAGTTTGACCGCTTCACGCCCTGGCTAATTATGGTTTCGTGGGGGATCTGTTCCCCGCAACACTCGGCTGGGCACAGGCTGGCTGGACGGTCTTAACGTGTCTTGAGAAAAGGAAGTTTGACTGGCGGCATACATGCACTGACTTGGATGAGGCTTCGAGGTGACGACTTGTTGAAGCCATGTTTGCTGAACCCCTGTATGTAAGCATGTTGTGCTTCTTCTACCGTACAGTATGTAATGCTTGCCGTTTTGTGCCATGCGCTATCGGCTGCATCCTTGCAGAGCACCGAATTACACCGTGCAATATGCTGTGTACAACGTGCATCTGATTGCAGGGACGAGGCCGCGAGGTGAAGTGGACAAGGCTTGCTGAAGGCGTCGAACGCAGTGGAGCTGCCACAATGTTCCCAGTATGGACAGTGGGACACGGGTGACGGCGTGTTGTTTTACCCCGCATCGCTTCACACGCGAGAGGTTTGGTGTTGAGACTTGACGCGCAAAGAGGAAGGAGCATCCGGTCATGACTCGAGCGCACCTTCTTGAAGAGGCAACAACCTCTCTACATGCTTCGATGCAGAGAGCCATTTGATTGTCGTAGTGCATGATCAATATACTACTATCTCTCCCTTGGCGCTCCAGATCACACAGCTGTGCGCACTTCAGTCGTGGTATAAAGTCTCCGGTACCCTCGTGCGCTGCTTCACCTCTCGACCTTGTGACCTCCCGAATGGTGCTCTGCCCCACCCAACCGCATTGTTCGCATGATCCGACAACCCCCCAGAACGCCATCAGTCTTCGACGCTCAGCGGTACCATCCCGTCTCGCCCCGGCCACACGACTTCGCGGCCGTGCTTGGTCGTCGCTACATGCAGCATGGGTGTGAGGCGAGTGACCCCACGAACTATGCAATACGAACAGGGTGTTCTTACTATCCAGCGTCGCACAGTGTGCAACAAAAGCCGCATGGCATCCCGGGTGAAGCTCAACGAAGCAGACTTTGATTAATAATTAAAAAAATCCGTGCGCGAGCTTCAAGGATAAAGGAGAAATGGTTTAGTCCATGGCTTATATTTCCCGGCCGACGAAGTAGGCCTCGACGGGCTGGTCTGCCGCACCCCCGCAAATTTCGGCGATGTTGGTGATCTCAGGGGACTGTTTGAGGTAGGCGAGGTAGGCGAGGTAGGCGAGGCGGGTGGAATGGGTGCTTTCCTCGGAGATTCGTACGACGTGTTGATGAAAGGCGGTGTGGATTGTTCAACCGTTCGAATCGAAGCGCTGTCGTCTTCGTCGATTCCGGACAACGTTGTACGATCCGAGGAGTAGGTATTGAGCATCGAGTTCACTCGTGTAAAAGATGTCGTGGATGAGCGGATGGTGTCTGTATCACTTCCTGAGCTCATTGTCGACATGGTTCGGAGCGACGCTATGCTTGACGCCCGGCCGGAGCCAGATGTTGAGGAGGGCGCTATCCCAATGTCATGTTTGTGTGCACCGCAATGGATGTCAGGTATTGCGGTGAAGTTGCAAAGAATGTCTAGGAGCTTGTCCCGCACATCACGTGCTGATGGTCGAACAACCGGTGCTCTGCTCAGCATACTTCGAATTAGGCTCAGTATATGTGGGACAGCACGGAATGCGTCGTCGTCGTGCTCGCATGATGCCTTCTCCAGGATGCTTATCCATGTATCAAGCTTGTCAAGATTTGCATGGAACGAAGTGTCAGTTCGCGAGCTCTTGCCAGCGATGGTAATTTTTTGCTTCGAAGTTCTGTGCTTGACAAAGTCATGGGGTTTCTTCTTCAGCATGAAGGAGATGATCTCGAGATATACACAGCCCAAGGAGAAGACGTCGGCTTTTTCAGTCTCGTGCACTCGCGAACGTGGCTTCGGGACTGGTTTTGTCCTCTTGAAGCCAAAGTTGAAGCCGGCGAACTCGGCGGTAGGTGCCTTGGTCAATTTCTGACGCTGCGAACTGTTGCTATTTGAGGATCCAGACGAGCTTTTGCTGACGACAGAGGGATGCCGCGTGCTTGGCACAATAGGAGCAGGAGCTGCAGCATTCGGATCGAAATTCTGTGCCAGGGCGGCATGGGCCTCCGGTGCACCATAGATGTACACGTCCATTGGATCGAGTCTCTTGTCCTTCTGGAACGTTTCCAGGCTACCAATGTCACTAAAAGCAATGGCATTTTGCTCGTCAATCAGGATGTTAGCAGGCCGTATGGCAGAATGGCAGAAGCCATTTTGATGCAAGGTAGCGATTGCGTCCGCCAGACAATGGAGCCAATTCAGTACGAGCCACCGCCGATCGGGTTTCGGAAGCTTCTGATATTGTGTCGGGTTGCGATGATCGATAAAGGTCCTCAGGGTGTGTTGTCCTACGAAATTTGTGACAATGTAGCCAGCTTCCTTGTGGGTATACGATGCCCATACCGGTGCAAAATGCTCGTGCTCGACCATTCTGGCACTCTCAACATCGAGTATGAATTCTTGCTCGAAGCAGCCTGGGTTCTCAGCTGTGCCTAGTGGAAATCTCCGTCGAACATGAATATCTTTGGGTCGTTTGGGCAAGTGGACACGCGACCAATTTTGCAGACTGACGGCGACAGGAAGTTGCATGACATGCTCCAAAGGCACTTCCTCGTTGGGCGCATAGTCAACGTGCACACCATCTTGCAGTTCTCGCAGCAAAAAAGTGAATTGAGTGTGGTAGAAGCGGGCGTTGGCATGATTGTCGCGTCGATTTGAAAGCGAGAGCTGCTCGATATCATCCATCTCGAGTGGTAAATCATCGTCGTCCCAGGATTTGTCGACTACTGTGAATATCCTGTCTGCTTCTCCAATCTCGGCCAAAACGAGGAAGAGCCGCCTTGCTTTCTCGAAGATCCACTCCATGTAGGTATCATCGCTCAAATCACCAAAACCCACCGGCTGCGTGAGACGTTCCCGATCCTGGGGTTGCAGCCGCGACGTAACAAACTCTTTTGTGACTTTCTCGTTGATTCTCTCTTCGGTCCACCATATTTGTTGGAGCGCAGCATGTGGGGTGACCAAAGAATGCCCCGCATAGCCGTATATCAAAGCATTGAGCGCGACTGTTTGGTCGTTGACCACGTTTGTCAATGTCCTCGCGCTCATGATGCAGGTCGGAGATGTTGGTGTTCTTGGCTCCGGGGGGTAGCAAAGCTAGTGATGTGGAAGTGGATGTTGGCCTGTGGGCGCGTATTGAGCGGGAGCCGGCGTAGGCTGTTGATCATCGCTGGCGGCCAAAGTGTGAAGCAATGCTGCAACGACGCAAGGTGATGGTTTTGGAGCTGATGGTATGTAAGACAAGCACCTTTAGGCATCTGCGGGGCCAGAAATATCGGCTTTGATTGTGGTACAATGGTTAATCCGCCTGTCGGAAGGGGTCTGTTTGTGGCAAGCGGCGTGGCAGCGAATACACGGCTTCGGGTGACCCGGGTGCCTACCAATGATCGCGAGGCCCCAGCATGTTGGCAGATGGCGTAGAAGGGCCTTTTGCCTCGAAAAGTCTCAGTGGCCCCGAAAGCGGCCAACCATGTGAAATTGAGAGCAGGGGTTTTGCGCGACGGAACATGATAAGACATTGCGCATGCGCGTGTGGTGCACAGCAAGCGAATGGAGGCATGCAGGGCGACGGCTGCGCTCAACGCTCGCCAATGATGGGCCGGAGCAGCCTTCTCGGGCGGGGGCAGCGCGTTTAGTACCAACTAGACACACTGCGGCTAAAACAGGTGTGTGTGATGGCCAGCCCATATACATATACGTATGCTCCATGTATGTATGCCTCTACGTCCGTGGCGGCTGGACGTTGCGGCGTGCGCAGTCTCCGGTCGGTTGGCCATGGCTGGCAGGCCAGACACGGCGTACAGTACAACCTGCCCCCCCCCCCTACGCAGGCAGCGTGTTACACCGAGCCGGAAGCTCGCCATGCTGGAGAGCGAAAAGGATGGCCGGCGGTGCGGCTCCCTACCGATGTGCTGATGGCGCGATACCGTACGTGCATTTGCAGTGGCAGCAAGCAGCGTGCGGCGTGACTGGGGCGCCACGAACCAGATGGCGGCCGCCTGACGATAGCATGTCGCCGGCGGATAGCCTCAGCCGAGGCCACGGCACACTTGCACACTGCACCGTCACCGTCACCGTCACCTCGACAGCTCAACCCTTTTCGCCAAATGAACCCAGATTGCGGCATGGTCGTTGGGCCTGCTTCACGCCGATGCCGCGGGCCTGGCTGCGGGCAGTCCTGCACGCCTGCCGTCTTGACTCGCCCGACGGCCCATGGCAGCATCCAAGCCATGATTGTGTGCTGAAGTCTGAGGTTGAAGCGTCTGGGCGAGCGCGGGACGGGAGATAGCTCAAGAGGCGCTATCGCACTGCCCTGCCCGTGCTCGGCCGCCATCACGCCGTACCTATGTACTGTACTGTGTCTGAACCACCAAGAACATACTATGGTGTAGTAGATGCGCGTGCACGCACCGGCCAGCAGCAGACTCCTCAAGGCCCTTCTCCTGTGAGGCGCGATGGTGAAGGTCGTCGTCGGCGGATGTATGATCGGAGAACCTCCATGGCCTGAGTCATGGCAGAGGGCAACGGCATCAATCAACCGTTGGCTCCCACGGTCCACGGTCCACCACGCCAGACGTGGCGATCACGCACGGCCCCCCAACCACCCAGCAAGACAGGGCTGCATGCCACCCTCTTTCGGCACCTCCCCTCCTCCCACAACCCTGGGATTTCTCGATGAAGGCCTGATCCGGCCGGAGCCTGCGCTGCCACGTGTGAGCGAGCGCCGTTCGAGTCTTGATCGCCCTCGCTCCAGGGGTGTCTCCTGGAGAAGCCGCCGATGAACAGCCATGTCTGCCCCAGCTTTCAGCTTTTGGCATTCAACAACTACCCCCGAGAACCCAGCGTCCATGCGCAACCAACTCACTCACTCCTATCTTACTCTCGAGCAGCAGTTGTGGAGCATACTGCATATGCTGGCTCTGGGCGACTCTGTGCGGTTACGCGGCCGGTCATGCTCGCAACAGTACATTGGCTGATCGCAATCAAGACGTGGTATCCACCATCACCTCCAGATGCACTGGGGGGGATCGACGGCAGTGCGCACCTTGTCGTCGTCCTGTATGTACCCCACAGACCAAGGCCTTGCCTAGTGTCCAATGACACGCTCACTTTGCCAAAGTCGTCTAGCACCGGCCAAATCCACACTGGCAGCCAACCAGGGCTGAGTAGTCTCATCTTTCTTCAGCCCTAGGGCATCAAAACCGCTCGACAAAATCATTGTGGGGCTAGCATTTCATTCATGGATGCTACACAGCCTACACTATTGCTGCCTCCCGGGTCGTACTCCGACTCTCACCAGCCATACAGTCGCCAGCTCATGCAGCCGCGTAAACAGTAAACCAGATGTTCTCCTCGTTAGGAGCGACCTTGACCTGACTACCCCCCGGATTCGACCCCTTGGGCCAAACAATAGACTCGCCAGTGGTGCTCGTAACCTCCAGGCGATCACCGAGGAACGGTTCACCGAAAACGGTGCTGAGATCATACCAGACTTTATCGCCGTCAAGATTGTATGCGAATACCTGCTGTGCATCTCCATTGTAAAGTCCGTCTGCACTAGTGGTGATCTTCATCGCAATGCCCCCAGATTTCTCGTCCCGACGCAGATCCTCTCTGTAAATTGCGCCTGGGATTATCAGTGGTTGCGCGCTTTGAAATCCAAGTTGTTGTTTTTCTTGTCTTTATCATACCCATAGCCCGTCCTCCGAGCACCATTACCTCTTGACGAGATCTGGGAACTTCTAATTTGATCGGACGCCGCGAGCAGCAAACAAAAGAAAATCAGTAGCAATTACCTGGAACCACGGTTTGTCGAGGTCCTACAGAACCCCCAACTGGCCACACATATATCGTTCTTTTCGATGAATTCAGTACGACTGCGCTTCCCAAGGCCGCCACCGAGCCCGCAAAGGCCACAAGAGCTGGAATGATGAAACGCATCTGGATGGTATCTATTAACGACAGTGTGTAAAGCGAGTGATTCTCTTGCAGCGATGGGAGATGATGGAGGCTTGATGCTGACGAGACAAAGTAAAGAGAGGCATACTATTTATACCCAGCCTGCACCATCTGCTTCCTAGACTATCAGCACACCCCAATCAACCACATCTCCCATCCACCATCGCTAACGCATTATCAAGACCCATCTGAGTAAAGTACTAGGTCATCGCCTGCTTCTGACCTCCCCCTCCACCGTCGCCAAGACACAACATCGACATCAAAGATGGTAAGACCAACGTTACTCGGCAAGTTCGGCAAGTTCGCATGACGGCATAGTCTGCCTTTTTCGGGACATTTTCGATATTCCGGTAGATTGTGCTGGTGCCAACCAGCGGGTAAAAGGTGCACTTTTCCAATACAAGTGACAGGGGTGTCTAGATTGCTCGTGCAGGATGGGGTCTGGGAGTACCGGTGGGACCCATCAAGGCAACATCTACAGCTCAGAATCACGATGCGAGCGTCTTCCAGGAGATGTAATATCTAAATCTGATACTCTTACGCGAATGACAGGGTTCATTTACCTCCATTCTTATCGCGTCGTCCCAGCGACATGCCGTTTCCTAGCCTTACCGCACCACTTGTCGTATTCTGATCTTACTCTACCATATGTTATGTCTTTTCTCACGAATGTCACATCACGTTCATTTCTCGGAGAGGCCAATGGCTGAAAATTCAACGTCATTGATAACATCATACTATCCGTTCACATGAACTAGTCCGCTGAGAGAACTGACCATGATGCAGGGCAACATTTGTGTGTGGTGGAGATTCGATGCACTGAGGGAATATATACTCGAACATACGACAAGCGCGCGCCTCTTGCGGTCTGGTCACGCACCTTCGCGTTGTCCTTCAAGATGTGAAAACTGTCAACTTGAAGTGAACGCTTCTTTGAGCGGAGGCACGCCGTGATTAGAATCATGTGTGACCAACGTCAGCCCAATCACTGGGAGCGACGCACTTTCCTATCGAGGCTCCAATGACTGGCTTTCACACAAGACGGTGATTTAGTGCTGTGGTATCCGTAGCGATCAGCTGGTATTATCACAGTAAACGCGATGTAACTACCACGGCTACATAAACGTAGGGATGAGTAGTGAATGCTGGACAATGTCATCTAAACTTCTCCAAGTACATCACCAGGTATAGAAGTTCTTGCTAGACTACACGAGAGCGCAGCGATCCCATAGGAAATACTGAGCTAGTATTCAGTGTACAAGAATAAAGGGCGACTCTGCTACATTTCTCTTCTCTTCGTATCAAACAACACGCGGTATACACATCATACAGCTCCCACAGAAATTTATCATGTTTGGCATAAAAGGCGCCTTCAAACCCAAACACAATGACAATCACACCAGCAATCAACGTGGATGCTATGACACATATATCTGCCTAATTCCAGGAGTCTTCTTACGACTGTCCAACCCCAGCTTCTCCAATGAATTGGACAATTTTCACCTCCAGGGGTTCATCAGTCGTCATCATGTGATGTGGTTATGAAATCACCGCACTGAGGGAAAGAGGCACCGCTTCACGTACCTATATGCTTTCACAACTAGATTCCAAAGTCACTCGACAATGGGCAGAACTTTTAGTCCAGGGACCAGCGCAGAACGTACTATGGGCGTGCCCTTCAAGTATAGCTTTGCCAACTTGTTCGACAGAACAAACTTTTATATATCGCAAGAAATTCAACTCAATCACACTATCAATCCCCCATACACCTACGAACCCACAACTCGGACTGAAAAGCATCTCTCGGCATGGCCTCCCATTATGACACCCTTGGAGTCCAACGCAGCGCATCCGTAGACGAGATTAGAAAGGCATTCCGATCGTTGCAGTTAAAGTATCACCCAGATAAAACGAATCATCTCTCCCGAGACGTGCAGAACGAGTCCGAGGCTTTGAGCAAGCAGCTCAATGTTGCATATGAGACGCTGTCGGATCCAGTGGCTCGTCGCAAGTACGACGCCTCTTTCCCACACCTACCCCTGAATTCCCAATCGATGGCTTCGCCTACACCATCAACGCCCCCATATTTTGGCACCACTGCCTCTCGGCCTCGAACACCTAAGGCTCCATTCAAGGAAACCAAGTACGAGCCCCAAACCCCCTTCACACCTTCAGGGGAACACCTTCGAAGAAGACCCCGTTCACAATGTCCCAAGACACAACGCCGAAGTCGCCGAGAAAGAAGACATTCACACCTTTTCTTGATGCACCCAAACCGCCCGGTAAACCGCAGACTGCACCCCAGGACAGTCCACCGGCATCTCCACGGACACCATTGTCGTCACTTCCCCCGACTTCCCCAACGCCAAGACGCCCTTCTCACCTCGGACACCAGGGACGCCTTGAACTCCTCGAACATCTCGAGCCGCTACATCCACTGACCCTGACCATATTCGACGGAAGCTGTTTCAGACCCTGAACCTGATCTCTGGAGAGGGCCTAGGTTGGAAGTACACAGTCGTTCTAAATGGACGATTTGCACTCTTCGACCACCCAAAGTCCACAACCACGACGAAGAGTGCAGAATCCATCGTGTTAAAGATGAAAGTCCGAAAGCAGAAGTCTACGGGACAACCCGACATGCACATCAACGCGCGACAAGAAGCCGGAAGCCGGGAGATGGAGAAGATGCAAAGCATATTCATCACCCATGCACGAGTCTTTGAAGCATCCGAGTCCAACCTGACAATCACTTTGAGTGCGAGCCCAGTCACTCATGCCGTCGCTTCCCCTCCGACGCTGGTCAGAGATGCAGACTTCCAGTTTGGCTGGAACATCACAACGGCGGAACACTGCGGTGCCACCAGGAGATGCTCAAGCTTACGGTTCGTGTCTGACCTTCCATCGTAGCGAAGAAGCAGCGAACAGAATGGGAGATAATTCGCAGGGTCATGAGTACTGGCAGCGACCGGCCACAGTTCTGGAGACGGCTCTTGTGGTAGGGGTGGATGGCGTTCCTTCGTTGGATGTCGCGTTCTGCGAGATGGGAGAAGAAGAAGAGGGCATGGTCGAGTCGGAGCACGCGAATATGTTCCGTAGAGCTGCTTTTGCCTATGTCGAAAATGTGGGGAACGTTGAGGAGGCGAAAGGGAAACAGATCGATGACTTTAGACTAGTGTGGTAGGACGGTAGTCCCAAACCATAGCACTTTGCAAATCAAGTCTAAGTTAATGAAATCATTTCTACATTTTCACAATCGCCATGGGACATTAATGATGTACTTTGATCCGAAAGTCATACCAAATAGAATTCGTATATCTAGCATTACTACCACCATTGCGCCCAACTCTTGGATCTCATAGCAGTTTCGTCTGAATTACACCTCTTCTTTCCTCTCAACCCCAACACCTACAGCTGAGGCCTAAGCACACCACGGTACCTCATCTTCCCATTCCTCAACGTGCTCATCGCCTCCTCGATACCCTGCTCATTAAGCGGGAACTCCATAACAATCGGCTTAATGCCATGGAGCGCCGAGAACTCCAACATCTTGCGGTGCACCGCCCTGGCAGCCACAATACTACCCTGGACCGTGATACCCTGCTGAATCAAGGGCAAGTGGGGAATCGCAAAGTTGTCGAACGACACCGTCATGGGGAAGATGATGGAGTTCATGGCCAGAACCGGCATGATCAACTTCCAGTCTGGGTTGACGCTCGTGGTGACGATGAGGGCATCGATCTTGCGGCTAAGGCTCAGCTCAGTCTTGCCCTTCATGGCGATGAACTCGTTGGCGCCGAGTTGCTTGGCTTCTTCTTCTTTGCTGTCCGAGCCGGAGAGAACGACGACGTCGCAGCCCATCTTTGCTGCGTATTGGATGGCGAGGTGACCAAGGCCACCGACACCAATCACGCCGACGCGGTCGGTGGGCTTGACGCCGTAGCTGTGAAGGGCGTTGAAGACGGTTGCGCCACCGCACATGAGTGGTGCGGCATCGCTGTCTGTCAGGTTGTCGGGGATCTTGAAAAGGAAGGCTTCCCTCCAGACGCCGTGGGATGCAAAGCTACCCTGGTCAAAGTTGGCCGTGCCGTACATTTTACGCTCATCGCAGTAGGTTTCACGCCCGCTCAGGCAGCGGTCGCAGCTGCCGCAGGAGTCGTGCTCGTAGCCCCAGCCGACGCGGTCGCCCTTCTTCAGGTTCTTGACGTTGGGGCCGATTTGGTCGACGACGCCGGCGCCTTCGTGGCCGAGGGCTATGCCGGCATGCTTGTAGTGCTCATCTGTGCCGCAGAGACCGGAGGCGGTTACTCTGACGAGGACGTCGTCGTTCTGGAGGTCTGGGCGGGTGGTTTCGGCCTTGACGATCTTGCCCTCCTTGCTGCCCTTGAATACTGTAAAGCTCGGCATGTTGATTGCGTGTGTTGTGTTGTATATGTGGTGACTGAGGGATATCTTGCGAAAAATGGGATTTTTTTGGTTGAAGCTTGGGTATCGAAATGAGAAGTTGCAATCGAATTGTGATGTCAAGGAGAAATCGCACACTAGTTATATACTCTAGCACCAGCAACAATAATCATTACCAATAAGTGCGCCTCTCAAACCGAAACCTAGACACGTATGAAAACTTCCCTCGGTTATGACGTCGATTAGTGATAGAGTACAAGAGGATATCGGTTGTATCCACTCCCTATCGCCGTATCCTTACACAAATAGGATTCATCGGCCGCCGCTAGCATCTCGGATCTTACAGAAAAGCGGGCGGCCGCCTCTGTAAGCACCCACGACACTGAGAGATGTCCCATATCGCCGTTGCTGGGGATTAATCAGAAAAAGGAGTATGCGACGGCGCGGGGTAATTTTTCATTGATGAAAGATTGCAGTTTGATGTGTACCGCGGATGCGCAGTCAGCGAAGGTGCCGCTGATTGAGAATGCGAACCGGCCAGATTCGGCTAATGAAATGCTCGCCCAACGACGAAACGTCGAATACACGCAATTTATGGTCCACCGATGTTTGAGCCAGCGTATCCGCAGGCGCAGAACTGGGACGAAGCGGATCTGGCCGTTTCGCCTCTCACCGGAAGTCTACTTCCCAGGTGTTGTTTGAATCTCCATTGACACGTCATCGAATCGAGATTTCATGCACCGTCCATTCTGAACTTTCTGTTCCTGAAGTGATTCCAGAACAATCGAATCATTTCGGAGAATTCCAAGATCTGGTTAGGCTACCCGTCGAATGACAGAGCGAGACCATGAGAGTGCAAGCGGCCGACACATCTTGCCGATGCTTATCACCGAAGAGAAGTCCGGCTTTTAGATAAGTATGTATTTCGAGATGATAACTAAGTGATTCTGTGCGTTGAATATCAATATGCGCTCAACCCGGCTTGACTATCAACTTTAACTGACTGCATGTCGCTGGTGTACCCTTGCCCCAACTCAATTTGCTCCTGAAAGGGTAGGGTCCCCCTTCGGGCGTATTCGCTGATATTGTCAGGTCTCTCCAGTTCCTCGATTAAGAATTGGTACCAAACCTCGTCTTCAAGTGCATAGCCCATCGCGACCACAACGTACTGCCGAGCCTGATAACTACATCAAGAGACAAAAACACTATCCCTCGTGAAGCAAGATGTGGTGTTAGTGGTCATTATTACCTCCTTGCAGAGCCTAAAATGGTCCATATTATACCTCGAGCCTTCTCTGGGCTGGTCATGTGTGAATACTAATCAGCACCATCGACGTGGGTGCCCTTTGTGAGTCTTGGTTGGGCAAGAGTGAAAGGGCCTACGTGGACCGCGTATACTACAAATGACACTGAACTTGAAATGAGCGATGTTTCTGCTTCTCGACTTGTCAGAAACGAATGTACTTCAGCATCCCACAATCAAGGCATGGTACTCTTGATCATAAGGAATGTACTGGCCGAAATGGTGACAAAATCATTCGGCTCGTAGCAGAGTCGTCATCGGGAATGGAGAAAAGGTTGGGACCAATTGGCTGCAGACGACTATGCCTGAACTTGATGCACTGTAAGTTGACAGCCAGAGTCTGCAACGGGATGACATGTAGATGTTTGCCGTAAACGATCATTCTTTCCGGTTGTATAGTCCCCTGCTAAAAGGGCCCATGCCGGAGATCTTGAACTGATGTCTTTCTGGAAAGCTCAATATACCCATAGCTGATGAGAGCTAGTAGAGCACTGGTGATTGACTAAATGTGATATGAAGCAACGGTGAATCTGACGCGCCTCCAAACGATGCGCTTGCTCGGATCGGAAGGGATACCGAAGATTACCCCGAAACGCGCGGGCCCCCGAAACGCGCGTTCTGAGTAAACAACACCTCAACTTCAACATAATACCAAACCATCAATATG